>PVKV010015876.1:0-47156 GCA_004027835.1 Alouatta palliata
GACGGGGAGAATGAGGGGAGAGAAGGGAGCCCGGGGACACAGAAGCCGAGAAGCCCTTTCCTCAGACGGGGAGAATGAGGGGACAGAAGGGAGCCCGGGGAGACAGAAGCCGAGAAGCCCTTTCCTCGGACGGGGAGAATGAGGGGAGAGAAGGGAGCCCAGGGACACAGAAGCAGACGAGCCCTTTCCTCAGACGGGGAGAGAATGAGGGGAGAGAAGGGAGCCTGGAAAGGCTGAGGGGGAATCTGGCGAGATGGAGACTCAGAAAACAATGGCAAGAGACAAAGGAAAAGCTAACGCAGCCCTGGGCTGAGGAGGGGCACACATGCAGTGAGAAATGGAGATGACGAGAGTGTACCCACCAGGAACAATGGAGTGGGAAACGGGGTGAAGGTGAGAACTGGAAGTGAAAGACAGGAGGAAAGATACAGAAACAGGTTGGGCCCGGTGGCTCCTGCCTGCAATTCCAGCACTTTGGGAGGCCTCCTCGAGGATGGCTTGAGCCCTGGAGTTTGAGACCAGCCTGGGTAACATAGTGAGACCCCCATCTCTAGAAAAAAATACAAAAAATTAGCCAGGCGTGGTGGTGTGCATCTGTAATCCCAGCTATTCAGGAGGCTGAGGTGGGAGGATCACCTGAGCCTGAGAGTTCGAGGCTGCAGTGAGCTGAGATCGCACTACTGCACATCAGCCTGGGTGACAGAGCAAGACCCTATCTAAAAAATGGAGAGAAATTACCATGAAAAATTGAGTGAGGAACAGGTGGCGAAGGTAAGACCTGAAAGAAAAGAGAAAGACTGAGGAGGGAGGACAGATAAATTGATCAGGAAAAACTGGGTGAGAAACAAAGATGATGAGAGTGTGAGACTGATAATGAAAGAATAAAACAGAAGGACAAGGGAGGAAAAATAAAGAGAAACTGACCACAAAAAATGGAGTGAGAAACAGGTAATGAGGGTGAGAAATTTAAAAAGAAAGACTTAGGGAAAAAGACATGATGGGAATATGAAACTGACAACAGAAGAAAAAAATGAGAAACATGGTGAGTGAGAGAGCAAGAGAAATGACCATGAAAAATAATACGGCATAAAGATGAGCATGAGAAATTGAAAATGAAAAGAAAAAAGAGATTGACACAGAGAAGAAAAGATAGAGAAATTGACCATGGAAAATGGAGTGAAGCCAGGCATGGTGGCTCATGCCTGTAAACCCAGCATAAGCCCAGCACTTTGGGAGAGCAGGACAGGAGGATTACCTGAGCTCAGGAGGTTGAGACCAGCCTGGGCAACACAGTGAGCTCATCTGTACAAAAAATAAAAATTAGGGGGGCATGGTGATGCACATCTATAGTCCCAGCTTCTCAGGAAGCTGAGGTGGGAGGATTGCTTGAGCTTGGGCAGTCAAGGCTGCAGTGAGCCAAGGTCGCACCACTGCACTGCATCCTGGGCAACACAGAAATAGAGAGGGTGAGGATAAGAAATGGATAATGAAAAAAAGAGAGCAATAGTCTGTGAGAAACAGGAACAGAGATGGATTCAGAGGGACCCTGAGAGATAGGGATACAAGGAAGACAGGCAAAGAAAGGGGCAGAAGGATGTGGTGGCAGCAATGTGAGGGCCAAATTGGGGCAAGGTCCCAGGTGTGGAAGGAGCTGCAACAGTGAGACAGAGGCCATGGAGCAGAGGGGAGAAAGCTGTGGCACTGGAGGCTGATTTTGCTGGCTGAAGGGAGGGGCTCAGGCTGAGGGATGGGCAGGAGACAGGGTAGGGAAAGAAGCTGCACGCCAGGAGTCCCCACCTCTGTCTGAGCCACAGTAGACCCGGACCAGAGCGTGAGCTTCAAGAATGGGTAAGGTTTTGCTTGGTCTGGGGGAGCAGGGGTGGGGACGATGATGTGATGACAGAGTGGCCCTTGGTTGTGGGTTTGTTCGAGGGGCTCAGGCTCATGTATTGTGTGGTTTACAGGAGGACGGTGGGCTCAGGATAGGCTGAGCCTGGCCTCATCTCTTAGATGGTGTCTTCTGCTGTGGAGAAGTGTCACTGTTGAGCCCAAGGAGGTAATGCGTTTAGGGTCTCAGGAGCCAGGGAAAACCTTTCCAGGGCCCCCAAGACCTCAGCCAGCTCATTTAGAAGGGTCTTTCTGGAAACCCTACGGGGAAGTGAATGGAGGTTTATGGAGGCCCCCCCATGGCCACCCCGATCTTGCCCCTCACCTGTGTCTGGCAGGCGCCTTGTTGCTGGGAAGGGGGTCCCTGCGTGCCTGGTGGTGCCCCAGGGGAGAGTGTGTCCAGCTCCCCCCACTGTGGTGGTCCCCTTGGCCAGGTCCTCTGCTGAGGTGGGGTCCCAGGTCCAGGGGGGATAATCGTCATAGTCTGCGTAGCCTTTGGAGAAATTGGGGCAATGGTTGACTCCATCCTCTGTTTCAGAGGTCCTTACTGCTGCTCCTCCCTTCCCTTTTGGAATCTTCTGGAGCAACTCTGGTGTCTCCCCACCCCGACCCCGCATGCCCAGTTCTTTAGAATCTACCATGGCGTGGTCACCTGGCCCCACCCTGACCCATTCTCCTGGCCACCCCCACAACCCCACCACCCTCACCATGCCCTGGTACCAGTACAGGTGAGCACCACGTCTTCCTCGTGATCACAGTTGTGCTTCCCCCATTCCCCTGAAGGGCAGTCGCTCAATGATGCCTCACTTCCCTTACAGCCCATGTCATCCAACCAGATGGGCCCAGTTCCAGGGCCGTAATGGGTTTTGCCTACTCGGGGCCGGACCTTTCCACAGCCCAGTTCCCAGCAGGCCACAGTGGCGTCTCGCAGGTCCCAGTTGTCATCACACACTGTTCCCCAGTGTCCAGCATGCCACACTTCCAGCCGGCCAGCACAGCGGTTGGGCCCATCGGCTAGACGAACCCGGAACAGGCCTGCGTGGAAGGCCCTCAGGTCAGGCGGGAGGGTCAGCCTCTCACATTTTCTCCCCACACCCCTCACGGCCACTCACCTGATTCCCCAGTGGTGCTAGCAGTGGGAGAGGGGGCTTTGGATGACTCTGGAGACCCTTGTGGGATCTCAGCAGATGGCTCCAGGGAGGCCTGAGGGATTCTCTTGATGGTGGCCTCAGAGGTCATTTCTCGGGGGCTTTGAGTGGTCAGCATCACCATGGTCTTACTGGTCCGTTCTCGGGGAGCCTGAGGGGTCAGCATGGCAGTGCTGTGAGAGGTCCGTCTGTGGGGGGCTTCTGTGGTCGGCCTTCTGGTAAACTCAAAGGTAGGTCTTCGGGAGGCCTCAGTGGTCAGGACTGCAGTGGTCTGTGAGGTCAGGTCTGGGGGGCTTTGGGCCCTGGAGTGTTTCATGGTTGGCATCACTGGGGGTTGAGTGGTTGGTCTCTTTGCATTTTTTGTCACCCACTTCTTAGTACTCTTAGGCATTTTCCCTGGGGCCTTTGTGGTTGTTTTCTCCAGAACACTGGCAGTCACACTTTCAGAGGGCTTGGTGGCCAGCTCTCCTGGGAGCCAGGCATCCCGATCTCTCCCCAGTCCAGGAATCCAGCTCCAACTGAAGGGGTCTGAGATGGAGTCCAGGCCTGGAGGCCCTGGAAGTGAGTAGGGAAGGAAGAACAATGGAAACACCATGATGACAAGATCATCTACCCAGGCTCCTCCATCTCTCCAGTCACTCAGCAAGTTCCCATTCCTTCATCATTCATTCATTTATTGTCACAAATATTTATTGAGCACCTCCTATGAGCCACACACTGTGTTAGACCCTGGGGAGGCTATGGCAAGCCAAACCCAACACCACCCCCTGCCTTCTTGGTACTTACAATCTGGACATGACTGACCCCCTCATCCCTTCACACCTGACCCCTCTTCTTCATCTCCTCAGCTTCTCCTCTGAGTCAGGGCCTCACTTCCTGTACCTTCTGATTGGTCTCTCTACCTCACTGTCAATTCTTATCACCAGAGTAGTACCCAGATCCAACAGGCCACTCCTGAACTCAGAATTTCCGTGGCCGGGCGCAGTGGCTCACACCTGTAATCCCAGCACTTTGGGAGGTTGAGGCAGGCAGATCACCTGAGGTCGGGAGTTCAAGACCAGCCTGACCAACATGGAGAAACCCCATCTCTACTAAAAATATAAAATTAGCTGGGTGTGGTGGCACACGCCTGTAGTTCTAGCTATTCAGGAGGCTGAGGTAGGAGAATTGCTTGAACCGGGGAGGTGGAGGTTGCAGTGAGCCAAGATTGTACCACTGCACTCCAGCCTGGGCAACAAGAGTGAAACTCCATGTCAAAAAATAAAAGAATCTTTCTGTGGTCCCCCCATGGCCGTCAGGAAGAGGGGGACAGAGGGAAGAGCCTTAGCTTCCAGCAGAGGTGATGCCTCCATCCTTTGAGATACCACTCTCCATCTTCCATTTTTCTGATTAGCATGTGTGTGCAGTAAAGGATTAACTTTGCCCAAAGAAAGGTTTACTCTTTCCCTGGCCCCTGGGAGATGACTTCTAAGCCTCTGGAACATCTTGCCTGATAAGAGATTGTTTCCCTGCGGGACTTGGGCAATGCCAGATCGCCTGTGCTAACAGTATGATTTATGGTCAGCCACATGTACATGGCTGAGCCCCCATAAACACTCTGGATGCCAAGGCTTGAGGGAATTTTCCTAGCTGGCCGTTCTTCATGTGTGTTGTACCACTGCCTTGCTGGGATAATTCAGTGCTGTCTGTATAACTCCACTGGCACAGGACAGTTGGAAGCTTACACCTGGTATCTCCTGAGCTCTGCCCCAGGCGCCTCTTCCCTTGGCTGATTTTAATCTATATCATTTCACTGTGATAAACGATAACCCTGAGTGTAACAGATTCTTTGATTCTATGAGTTCTTCTAGCAAATTATTGAATCTAAGACTGCTCTTCGTGACCCCAAACTATAAGGAGTCATACAGGTTTGCAATGATTTGTTAGAGTATTTCTTTCTCTCCATGAGCTATGAGCTATTCAAAGAGCAAGACCACGTTCATTCCGTTCATGAACCCAGCATGAGGACCCAGTGCCGAGCTCAACATCTGGCATTTAATAATAGGCATTGCCTGAGTTTATGTTAACTGGCTCTCGCTTTGGCTTCTCTCCATCTCCCAGTGCCCTGCCTGCTTCCTTTCATCTTAGGAAGGCTAAATCTCCCTTCTTAGTGAGAGACTCCCTTGATTCCCGGAAGGAAGAGGAAGCAGTAGCTTCTCTGAGTGGGAATCCCACATCTGCCAGTTAGTTGCAGTGTGATTTTGAGCAAGTTACCTAACCTCTCTGTGCCTCAGCTTCAGTAAAATGGACATAACACACACCACCCTAGATTTATGTGATTTGAATGTGGCCATATGTGGAAAAACACCCAGCACAGGGCTGGGGCTTAGCAAGTGCCCAATCAATGTTAGTGCCCATGTTAGTGTTTCCCCTTCAGGAAGCCTCCTGGAGTCAACAGATGGCTAGGGCCTCCTTACCAGTGCAGGTGACCCCGACATCCTCATTGTGAGCACAGTTGTGCTTTCCCCAGGGAGCAGCAGGACAGTCGGACAGTGAAGCCTCGGTCCCCACACAGCTCACGTCATCTAGCCAGATGGGGCCCGCACCCCAGCCAAAGTGGCCAGCAGCAGGGTCTGGCTGCCGAGGTCCACCACAGCCCAGCTCCCGGCAGACCACAGCTGAGTCCCGCATGTCCCAGCTATCATCACATACAGTCCCCCAGCGCTGGTCATGCCACACCTCCAGTCGACCTGAGCACTTGCTGGGCCCAGCCACCAGGCGCAGCTGGGGGGACCCTGGGGTAGAAGAGATTCAAAGAATTACAGTCAGGGAAGCCGCCCAGCCTCCTGACTCTTCATCCACCTTTCCCTCCCTCTATCTTCCTTTCCATGCATTCATCCATTCATCCATCTAGGCCTTCCCTCCATTCATCCATCCTCCCTTCTAGGGAGCAAGTATTTAGTGAGGCCTTTCTTATGCCATTTTCTGCAATAGGCACAAGGGCTAAAGAGTAAGGCAGAGTATGGGGGACCCTCAAAAAACTACACATGGAATTATCATATAATCTAGAAAGTCTACTGCTAGGGATATACCCAAAATAAACTGAGAACAGGTATTCAGACAGATACTGGTATGTGAATGTTCAGAGCAGCACCATTCACAGTGGCCAGATATTAGTGGTTGTACATTTTGAATGTATAAATACCACTTGAGTTGTATACTTAGACTGGTTGACTTTGTTATATGAATTTCACCTCAATTAAAATAACAAGTCTTTTTCCATGCACCTGTTCACCACCCTTAATTTTCTCTCATTATTATTGGTTTAATAAGGGTTTTTTCTTCTTTTCTAGATTTTATTTTCCTAACCACTAGACCACAGGGATAATCAGGTGTTTTGTTGTTGTTTACAAGTCAGGCACAGCCTCTGATTTGAAAAGCTCTGTCTTTAGGGAAAGGAGCATGCACACACTTCATTACAACTCAGTGAGCTAAAGCGAGTAGTGGAAGTACCAAAAAGGCAAGGCAGAGTGAAGGGAAGGTGAGAAAAATTCTGCCTGGGGAAGCCAGTGAAGCTTTCTCAGAGGAAGTCCTTTAAAAGAGACAGAGCAGCAGACGAGGCATGGTGGCTCACTCCTGTAATCCCAGCACTTTTAGAAGCCAAGGCGGGTGTGGATCACCTGAGGTCAAGAGTTGGAGACCAGCCTGGCCAACATGGAGAAACTCTGTCTCTACTAAAAATACAAAAATTAGCGGAGAGTGGTGGCATGTGCCTGTAATCCCAGCTACTCAGGAGGTCGAGGCAGTAGAATCGCTTAATCCCAGGAGGCTGAGGTTGCAGTGAGCCAAGATCACACCACTGCACTCTAGCCTGGGTGACAGAATAAGACTGTCTCAAAAAATAAAAAGGGAGCAGAAGAGAATCCAGACAGAAGGAAAAAGGTGTGCTGGGCTGGACAGGGAGCAGTGACATGAGTTCAGGATTCCCTAAGCCTGTCTAGTTCCCACGGGCCCTCTCAGAGTTATCCACAGCAGGAATATCTCTGACCTGGGTCCCTCAGGCCCTTGAGGGGCTGGCAAGGAGATGCTCAGAAGCCAATATCAAGGGGCCTATTGCAATTGTTCAGTAACTATTTCTGCAGCAGCTACTGTAGACCTGGCCCCATGTAGCCCAGAGCAGACAGTCCTCTTTACCTTTGCCCAGCCCAAGGAGGATGACTTCCCCAAGGGGGAATATTTGAGCCTGGCCTAGATGATGCATCTACAAACCCAGGCTTCCAGCAAACCTCTGGAACGTGGGTAAGAAGCCTGGGGTAGCTTCTCCCTCAGCTCTCACAAGGAACAAGCCCTGCCAACACCTTGATCTTGGATTTCCACTCTCCAGAATTGTGAGACAGTACATTTCTGCGGTTGGCCAAAGATGCTCCAGGTGTCAGGAGTCCTATGAGACTAGCCTGGAAAATGAAGTCCTCTTCAGAAAACAGTGCACATTCTGTGGGCATAAACGCCTCACTCTGTTATATGCAGGCCATGGTACAGCCACCTTCTCTGAGTCTGTGATACCAGAATCCCATCTATAATCATCTCTATTTTCTCTAGACAGACAACTGTGATGGATCTAAAAGGAAGGTGCCTTGAAATCTAAGACATGAGCAGAGACTGGACTCAGATACTGGGGAAATTTAAGAAATACCTGGAAGATACAGAGGGGACAAATTACTGAGTTTCACCTACAAGGAAAACTTTACTAATGCCTGTGTCATACTAGGAAAGATCTTTTTCGTTTTGAATTAGCAAAACTCTGGTACACCAACAAACAAGTTAAAAAATGGGACATGTGGCTGGGCATGGTGGCTCACGCCTGTAATCCCAGTACTTTGGGAAGCTGAGGTGGGTGGATCACCTGAGGCCAGGAGTTAGAGACCAGCCTGGCCAACATGGTGAAACCCTGTTTCTACTAAAAACACAAAAGATTAGTGGAGCTTAGTGGCAGATGCCTGTAATCCCAGCCACTCGGGAAACTGAGGCAGGAGACTCGCATGAACCTGGGTGACGGAGGTTGCAGTGAGCTGAGATCACGCCACTGCACTCCAGTGTGGGCAACAAGAGTGAAATTCTGCCAAAAAAAGGGGGGGGCATGTAAAATATTTTGATCCAGAAGTTTTAAAACATCAAGAATAAATAAATGTCTGTTATCTAAGCCACGAAGTCTGTGGTACCTTGTTAGAGCTGCCCTAGCAAACTAACACAGGTTCTGTACCTAAGTAAATGGCACAGCCAGGCCCAGGGCAAGGAACAGTGTGGTGTGCTTGGGAACACCAGGTCATTGGATTTGGCTAAAACCTGGGGATGTGAAGATCATAAAGGACCCTGAATTCTCTGCCAAGAAAATGAGACTTTATCGTATCCATGGTGGGGAACCTCTGAAACACTCAGAGCATCAAAGCAAGGAAATGAAAGAGTCAACTCTGTCCTTCAGAATGCTTATTCCAAAATCAGCAAAGACTCAGACTGGACTGGGAGAGATTGAAAAGACAGCCTCTTCTAGGGGAAGGTAGGTCAGTGGGGGTGGAGGGAATAGAAGCTTTAATGAGGAGCAATTAAGAGGGGCACAGAGAAAGATCCTGTGTGTCATCTTGGAGATGCTCCCTTAGAAGGCAGCTTTTGGCATGCTCCTTCCCTTCTTGGGGGGTGGGAGGGTGGAAGAAGATTTCTCTCTCTTTTTTAGTTTTTTAAAGACAGAGTCTCACTCTATCTCTAGGCTGGAGTGCAGTGGTGCAATCACAACTCACTGCAGCCTCCACCTCCTGGGCTCTAGTGATCCTTTTGCCTCAGCCTCCCAAAATGCTGAGGTTACAGGCATGAACCACCATGCCCAGACAGCGGAAGGTTTCTTGATCAGAAGGGCTGAGGCAGAAGGAAGGAAACAGACAGAAGCACTTTTTTTAGTTGAATGACACTTGAGCATGGAAAAGTGGTTAATGTGGGCCCTGTGAAAGCAGTTTGGCAATTCCTCAACAAGTTACCATATGGCCCAGGTATACACCCAAAAGAACTTAAAGCAGAAACTCTAATGGATATTTGTACACGCAAGCTCATAACAGCATTATTAACTGTAACAGAAAGGTGGAAACAACCCAAGTGTCTGTCCATCAACAGATGCATGGATAAACAAAATGAGGTATACACATACAGTGGAGTACTATTTAGCCTTAAAAAAGAAGAAAACTTTGACACATCCTACAACGTGGATGAACCTTGAAGATATTATGCTAAGAGAAATAAGCTAGTCACAAAAGAGTATGATTCCACTCATATGAGGTACCTAGAGGAGTCACATTCATGAATAGAAAAAGAAGAATGGGGATTGTGGGATGCTGAAGAGAGGGAGTAATAGGGAATTAGTGTTTAATAGGTATGAGGTTTCTGTTTGAGATGAAAAAATAGGTTCTGGAGATGGATAGTGGTAATGGTTGCATAGTAACATGAATGTAATTAATGCCACTGAACTATGCTCTTAAGACTGATTAAGGCCAGGCACAGTGGCTCACACCTGTAATCCCAGCACTTTGGGAGGCCAAGGTGGGTGGATTACTTGAGGTCAGGAGTTCGAGACCAGTCTTGCCAACATGGCGAAACCCCGTCTCTATTAAAAATATAAAAATTAGCTGGGCGTGGTGGTGAGCATCTGTAATCCCAGCTACTTGGGAGGCTGAGGCAGGAGAATTGCTTGAACCCAGGAGGCAGAGGTTGCAGTGAACTGAGACCGCACCCCTGCACTCCAGCCTGGGTGTCAGAGCGAGACCCTGTTTAAAAAAAAAAAGACTGGTAAAAATGGTAAATTTTATGTATGTCACGTATGTTTTATCACAATTAAAAAAAAAATCAATGTGAGCCTTGGAACAAGTTTTCTGCTTGAATCCTGGCTCTTCCATTTCTCAGCTGTGCTACCTTGTAACATGGAGACCTCAGTACACACACCACGGTGACTGTAGGCATCACCTGATTGAGACACGGAGGGAACGGAACAGCATCGATCGCCAGGAGCCAGTGCATGCTGTCAGTGTTAGCTGATATTATTATTCAAGAAAAGGGGTAAGGGACCTCTGGGAATAGTGATCATAGTGAAAACAAGTGGCTGCTTTTGTTCAGCCCTTTCCCATCTTGAGGAGACTGCTTTGTTCACCGCAACTTTTTATTTTCTGTATTTCTGATACTTTGACATCTTGGGGCTTTCCTGATGCTGAGGGACTGCCTCTCCCAGGGTCAGCTAATTCCTAGAGGTGGTAAATGACTTGAGCATGCTTTCTGTGCACAAACCACGCTCTCCAGAGCCCACACACCAACTGCCCCTCCACTGGGCTCTCACACCTGGGCCACTATGCACCTGTCCTCTGCCCCAGGGCCAAGTACCAGACAACTAAGGACAACCCTCTGACCCATCGCCTACTGAAATTATTCAAACTAGCCAATTCTAAGCCTGCTTACCCTGTTTCACCTATTCCTTCCTGCAAAAAACAATCAAGACTCCTGTACCTGGCTGGGCGTGGTGGCTCATGCCTATAATCCCAGCACTTCGGGAGGCCAAGACAGGAGGATCACTTGAGGCCAGGAGTTTGATATCAACCTGGACAATAGTGAGGCTCTGTCTCTACAAAAAAAAACCAAAATTAGCCAGGCATGGTGGCATGCAGCTGTAGTCTTAGTTACCCAGGAGGTGGAGGTGGGGGGATCACTTGAGCCCAGGAATTGGAGGCTGCAGTGAGCTATGATCGCACCACTGCACTCCAGCCTGAGCAAGTGAGACCCTGCCTCTCAATAAATATACAAATATATAAAAATAAAGTTTCCCATCCATGCTTCCCCTCACTCCCTCTACCTCCTCACTGGCCCTGGTGCTTCCCTATGTGGCCCCGTTTAGCATGGCCCCCCTCTTGGGAACCATGAGTAACAATCTTTTTAGTGGCTGTCATCTCCTGATCTCTTGGCTTCATCATAACCTGGGTAATAGTAAGACCTATATTTTAAAACAACAGTCCTTTCAATCCTCATGAAAGAGGCCAGGTGCAGTGGTTCACACCTCTAATCCCAGCACTTTGGGAGGCCGAAGTGGGCAGATGCTTGGGCTCAGGAGTTCAAGACTAGCCTGGGCAACATGGCAAAACCTTGTCTTTGCAAAAAGTACAAAAAATTAGTAGTCCCAGCTACTCGGGAATCTGAGGTGGGAGGATCACTTGAGCCTGCAGGTTGAGGCTTGAGGCTTCAGTGAGCCATGAGCATACCACTGCACTCCAGCCTGAGTGAGGCAAGCAGAACCATTGATCACATTTGCTAAAGAACCAGGGACTCTGGAAAGTAAATGTTTGAGCAGGGCAGTTCCTTGAAGCTGGCCAGAGTACCCCATGACAGACCCCACAGCCACATCGTGCAGCTCAGGAACAGAACAGACTCTCAGCCCATCATCTGTCTCTTATCCAGGACCGGCTACAGAATTTGGGGGCCTCAGAAAACGATGAAAGGCAGGACCCCTGTTCAAAAATTATCTTGCGCTTCCAGATATGACAGCAGTGCACTGAACTCAGCTTTGTGTCCTGGGCGAGGCCCCTGTGTCCCTGTTCTCTACCTTTCTCTTTGCAAGAGCCCCCCCACGAAACAGTTGCAGAGCTGAGGGAAGGACACAGAAGGGAGGACTCTGTTTTCTTGGGGAGCATAGAGTGACTCACCAGCTTCTGGTCCAGGCTCCCAAGGGACAGTAGGGGAGGCTAGAGGAGGTGAAATGCCTGCTGTCCCTGGAGCCTGGCTTGTCATGGTGGACGGGGGCCTGGAGGCAGCCTCCCTGGGTATGGAGTCGTTGCTGGTCACAGTAGGGACTGTGGGAGGGACATAGCCCAGAGGCATGCCTGTGGAGAGAGGGGAAGGTGACTACCACCCACACACCCCCTCCATCCCAGAGCTGGCGCCCCCTCCTCCTGTGTCATCCTTCCTCAGTCCTCTCAACTGCACGCAGAGAGGACTTCCTGCCCAACCTCCTCCCTAGACACAGCCCAAGCTTTCCACTTCCCTGACCTGGGGAGGAGGGGTGTGAATGGGGGGCAAGAGAGAGCAGAGGGTTTGGTAGCTTAGGGGTGACAGAGAAAGGGAGGGAACCTTATAGAGAGAAGAAGACTGGCTTCCGCTGGGGCCAGAAGGCAGGGCCAGCCAGGACTGCCACAGGGCTGAGGCTCAGCCTTGGCTGTTTCCATTTTGGGCTGGATTGTTCTCGGCCATGGGGCCATCCTGTGCACTGCAGGATGCTGAGCAACACCCCTGGCCTCCCACCTGGATGCCAGGAGCACCCCCACCCCCAGCTGTGATCATCAAAAATGTTTCCAGTTACTGTCCAATGTCCCCCTGGGGGCAAAGCCACCCCTAGCTGAGAACCACTGGCGCAGGGTGAGGATTTAGAGGGGAATAAGATGGGGAGTGGAAAGTTCAGACAGAGGGCAGAAGGGCACATAGGGACCCCCCAACTTGCCCCTCCATTCCAAGCACCATCACGCCCACCTCCCTGTCCTCCACCATAGCCCCCTCACCATCACACACAGCCCCGGCGTCCTCGCGGTGGTGACAGTCATGCTGGCCCCAGGGCCGAGCTGGGCAGAATCGCAAGGCCGTCTCGTTTCCCCGACACCGGAGGTCATCCAGGATGATGGGTCCAGCCCCCTCCCCAAAGAAGGCACCCCCGGGGGCAGCCAGCGCCCCCCCGCAGCCCAGCTCCCGGCAGGCCACAGCGGCGTCTCGCAGATCCCAGGCGTCGTCACACACCGACCCCCAGCGCCCTCCGTGCCAGACCTCGAGGCGGCCGGCACAACCGTGGGGGCCATCGGCCAGGCGCAGCCGAGGTGCTGGGCCTGAAGAGTGGGAGAGGGAGCACAGAGCCAGAAAACGAGGATAAGCCAGGACTAAGTCATGCCGGGGCCAGGTTGCAACCCCAAGATGACTCTGGGAAACAGATATTCCATCTTCACTATGCAAATGAGGAAAAGGCTCCAAGACAGGAAGTCATTGGCCCAGAGTCCAACTGTGCTGCATCCCCCACATCCCTTGCCTCAGGGAGGGGTGCGGGGAGGGATGCTGGGAGCTCTGGCTCTGGTCCCCTGGATCCACCTCCCATGCCTGGCCCCCCAGGTCCTAGAGAACTGGATTTCCAAATCTCAGCATCACTGGCACTGGGCATCCTGCTTTATCGTGGGGGCTGTTCTGTGCAGCACCCTCTACCTACCACATGCCAGTAGCAACCCCTCCCTGAGTTGCGACAACCAAAAACGTCTCCAGAAATTGGCTGATGTCCTTTGGGGAGGAAGCGGATGGAAAAGCCCTCACTCCCTCCCCAGTTGAGAATCACTAGTCTAGATATTAACCTCTTGCTGGCCTTCAGGTGCATAGGATACATTTCATTTCTTTATTTTTGGGGAGAGGGGATCTCACTATGTCACCCAGGCTGGAGTGCAGTGGTACAATCTTGTCTCACTGCAGCCTCAACATCCTGGACCCAAGGGACGCTCCCCACCTCAGCCTCTCCCAAGTAGCTGGGTCTACAGGCATGCACGACCATGCCCAGCTATTTTTTTATTTTATATTTTGTAGAGAAAGGTCTCACTCTGTTGCCCAGACTAGTCTTGAATTCCTGGCCTTGAGAAATCCTCCCAAAACACTTGGGTTACAGGTGTGAGCCTGAAGCCATGCCTGGCTCTTAAGGTACATTTCTGTTGGGGTAAGGGTTGAGTCATCACTGGAGGATTGTGGCGTCCCTCTCTCTGTCACCGTTCTAGAGAAGAGAACAGAACTAAGGAGAAGCCTAACACACCTGTCTGCTTTTCCTCATCTGCAGACAGGGAAAGGGAGCGTCTCCCACCCAGAGCTGCAATGAGAATTAAATGAGATGCTGGCGAAGCTCCCGGCTCACCAGACGCCTCAGTGGTTCATTAATTTCCTTTCTTGGCAACTTAACCTTCTCCTCTCTAGAGCCTCAACTTCAATGAACTCCGCTCTGAAGGCCCCATTTCTGCCCCCACAGCTTGTACACTAGGCACACAAAGGTGCCATTCCCACCCCGCACAAGTTTTCTCTGCCCCTCACTCCCACTCTGACCTCTGTGTCCCAGTCTCCATCCTTACCACGTCCCTACGGCCGACTGTGCAGTCGCACAGGTGTGGGGGTCATGGGTTTCCGCAGACCCAAAAGGGTCAGGAGCTGTGGCTGGGACTGACTAGGCACATGGATCTTGAGCCATTTATGTCACCTCTCTGAGCCTCAGTCCCAGATCTGTGAAGAGAGGGATGAGGATCCGCCCCCTCGGGGCTGCGGGAGGCTCAGAGCAGGCAGCCTCTTTCTCTCTTCTCTTCCCCCTGGACATCCACCAAGGTCAGCGTTTCCTACCCCTCCTGGGCAGGCACCCAGATTTGCCTGCAGCCCCTGTACTGTCCCCACACTGGCGCAGATGAAACACCAGGTGGCTGCCCTCCGCCTGCCAGCCTCCTACAGTCGATGGACTGTGCAGTCCAGCAGGGTGGGCACTGGCCCTTTCTCCTGCGGTTTCCAGGCCCTGCCATGGTGGTGTGTAAAGATTTGTGGAAAGAAAGAAAAGAAAGACAAAGGGAAAGAGGGGGAGGAAGAGAGGTAAGAAGGAGGGAGAGAGCCCCTGAGCTCTCACTCAACTCCCTCCCCACAGCCATCTGCTGGGTTCTATCCCAGGTCCAAGGTGGACAGGAGAGGGGAGGGAGCCCCGGGAGACAGCTAGACCCTGTGCTGAGGGGGTGTGTATGAAGTGAGGTAAAGGCTCACCCATGGGTGCCCCCACCCTGCCTCAGTCTCCCTCCATGACCCCAAGTCACTGCCCACCAGCTCCCTTGAGGACAGGGGAACAGAGGTTGGCCCACAGAGACAAGGGCTCTAGGAGAGGATCCCCTGCCATGGGCAGCCAGTGGCAGAGGGCAGGATGGGCTTCTTGCATTCCAGGACTTGGCTCAAGCCTGAGGCAGGTATTCTTAGCTCCATTGCTCCTTCAGGGAAACTGAGGCTTACACGAATGGTCACTGGCCTGGGCCCTGGGTCAGGGATGAGTGGTAGCCCAGGCCTCAAGCCTACTCCGCCTGCTCCTGGCAAGGAGAACAGCAGGAGCTGAGGAAGGAGGGGCTGGAGAGTGTGGCGGCGAGTGGGCGCTGGGCATGCAGAGAGCAAGCGGGCAGGAGCAGACCTGGAGCAGACCCTCTGCAGCTTCCTGGAGGGGAAAGAGGGAGCTGGGGGCTGAGGGAGGTGGGAGGGGGCCGGGCCCCAGCCCTAACATACCAGTGCAGACCAGCCCGGCATCCTCGCTGTGGTCACAGTTGCTCCGGCCCCAGGGGCTCCGGGGGCAGTCTCGGAGGGCCTGCTCTCCTCCTCCACACCCCACGTCGTCCATCCACACAGGCCCTGCGCCAGGCCCAAATCTGGCACCGCCGGGGGCAGCCAGCGCCCCCCCACAGCCCAGCTCCCGGCAGGCCACCGTGGCGTCTCGCAGGTCCCAGCCGTCATCACATACGGTGCCCCAGCGCCCGCCATGCCAGACTTCCAGGCGGCCGGCGCACCTGTGGGGGCCAGAGACCAGGCGAAGCCGCTCTGTGGGGTGAACAGGGAGGGGACAGGCAGCTGGTGAGAAATTATTCAAATACCCCGCCCTTGGTCTTCACCTGGGGAAATAGGCCTGAGGCAGCGGTGGCCTGAGATCTGCCCGCCAGCAGCCATTAAGAGGAGAGTCCACGGCTGGGCGCAGTGGCTCACGCCTGTAATCCCAGCACTTTGGGAGGCCGAGGTGGGTGGATCACGAGGTCAAGAGATCGAGACCATCCTGGTCAACATGGTGAAACCCCGTCTCTACTAAAAATACAAAAATTAGCTGGGCATGGTGGCACGTGCCTGTAGTCCCAGCTACTCGGGAGGCTGAGGCAGAATTGCTTGAACCCAAGAGGCGGAGGTTGCGGTGAGCCGAGATCGCGCCATTGCACTCCAGCCTGGGTAACAAGAGCGAAACTCCGTCTCAAAAAAAAAAAAAAAAGAGGAGAGTCCACGACCTCAGTGGGCCAGGACACCTCCTGACAGGGCAGGAAGAGGGGACACCAGACCTGGCTTTTAAATCCCCAGGAGGGACAAGGTAAACACTGGGATCCTTTCATGGCCTCATCTAAGGAGAGGGCACCCGCAGGTCCTCAGTTTGTCTGGGCCCCAGGCCTTGCAGCATCTAGGTTTGGGGTCGGGGGAGCCTTCAGGGAGCTTACCTTGGCGGGGGGCTCCGGTTGTCAGCAGAGGGGCCCGGGTGGACTTGGCCTGCTTAGGCCGGGGGCTTTTCTTCCGGGAGGCGTTCTGGGGGTTTCCAGCTGGGCGGGGGGCTGGGAGGGGAGACAGCCAGTGGTCAGGAGCTTCGCCTCTCATGCTTCCTCCCACGTGGGGGCCGGGCCTCCCTCTCTGAAGGTCTGAAGTGACAGAGGACTCCCTGGGCTATGAAGGAGACAGGCGTGGGAGGACAATCTGTCCACTGGGAGTTCTTAGTGCAGTGGTCCCTGTCCCCACGGCAGACGCAGGAGGGTGCACTGGGTGGGGACAGCACGGCAGTCCTCTGGGCTCACCATGTGTCACCGGGGGCTCCTCTGTGCTAGGGCCCAGCTCCACTGACAGCCCTGGCCAGGGAGCCCCATCTAGGGGAGATGCTGAATCGTCCCTGGAGTTAGCCACACGCTGACCTGTGGGTAGGAGACAGAAGTGATGAGGAGAGTAGGGGTCAGAGGTCATTTGGTCCCTGGCAGAGGGAGTGAGACACCTGGCTCTGGAGGGGATGGGAGGCTGGGTGTCTCTGGACTGCTGCACACTCAGACTTGCTGGGGCTCAGGACTTGGGGTCCCTGGGTCATCTCTAAAGGAGCCACCCCTGAAGGAGCAGCCAGGGTGCCCTCACCTGCACAGACGACACCCGCGTCCTCCTCATGGGAGCAGATGTGGGCCTTCCAGCCCCGGTGGTGGCAGAGGCCCAGCTGCCCCTCGTGGCCCCGGCAAGCCAGCTCGCTGAGCCACACAGGCCCTGCCCCCTCCCCGAAGAAGGCGCCCCCGGGGGCAGCCAATGCCCCTCCACAGCCCAGCTGCCGGCAGGCCACGGCGGCATCACGCAGGTCCCAGCCGTCGTCGCACACAGTGCCCCAGCGCCCTCCATGCCAGACCTCCAGGCGGCCAGCACACCCGTGGGGGCCATCAGACAGGCGCAGCCGCTCTGAGGGGTGGAGGAATGGCTGTGGCAAGGAGGGGCATCCCTGGGGCCCCAGGGTCAGGGGGACTGTAGGGGCGGGGCCTGTCCTGCAGGTACTGTTGGTAGCTAGCAGCCCTACTCACTGACCCCTGGGCCAGGACTCCTGGGCCAGGACTCCTGGATGCTCAGAGAGATTCACCCAGACACCTGGGGTATCCCAACGGAGGGCAGTGGCAAATGTCATAGTGGAATTCAGGTGGGGGTGAGGGCAGGCCTAGATGGGCAGAAGGGGGAGGCCTGGCGCTGGGAGGGGGGCAGGTGGGAGGAGTCTGGGGCACTTACCAACAGCCTGGATCCCCACCAGTGCCGCTGTAAGGGAGGGTGTAGGGTGGGGCAGAGTGAGGGGCAGGCTGGGGGTGTTCCTTTCTCCAGCACAGTCCCCTCATCTTGAATACCCCGACACACACACACACACACACACACACACACACACACTCCTCACACCTCTGAACCAGAAACCCCATGGCTGGGAGGCAGGACTCTAGACGGAGGGCCTGGATGAGACTTGGGTCTCTGAGGCTGGTGGGTGGGGCTGCAGTTGCCTGGCCCCTGAAGTCAGGGCTAGGAACCATGGCTTTGGTGTTCCCACATGGTCTTGTCTAAAGGTCAGAAGTCTGGGAGATCCCCTGCAGGGTCAGGACTAGGGGCAGGCAGGGGGCAGGTCCCTCAGGTTTCTGGGCTGGCAGAAGTCTGGGCTGAGCAGGCAGCACGCCTCAGAAGGGCTGTCAGGGTACCCCAAGCACCAGGGACCAGTCCCGGAAGTTTGAGTCCTTAAAGTGGATAAGCTAAGAGGTCAGAGCTGGGGGCCTAGGCCCCCTGAGTCCCCAAGGAGAAGGGATCACTCACCAAGGAGGCAGGCCAAGACCCTCATGGTTGCAGCCAGGGCAGGGGATGGGGTGAAAGGGGAAGGAGAACGGGAGAGGAGAGGAGGAGGCAGCTGGGGAGAGGGGGAGGGAGGGAGAGCCTGCCGGAGGCGCCCAGGCCCGAGGAGGAGCAGGCAGGGCTGGACGCTTTGCCAGGAGAAAGAAAGAGGCTGCAGGGAGGCGGCAGAGGACAGGGCGGGCTGGAGGGGGCTGGCCGGCGGCTGAGGCATTGGGGGAGGGGGGTGGCGGGAGGGAGGGTGTCCAACTGCAGACACCCACATGGGAGATGGAGACGGCCAGGCAGGCTCCAGCCAGTGAAGCGCTGTGCTGAAATGCTTAGGGGGTGGCCGGCTGCAGGAAAGTGCAGGGCAGGGATTATGCGTGGGGGGCCATCGTGAGTGGGATGGGGTGCCCACCTGCTGCCTCCTCTTATCTGGTCAGGGAAATACAGTGAGATCACTGCTAGGGTTGGGTACCGGGCAGATCTGGGACTCTTGGTGCAGCAGCAAGATTTGCAGCCAGACACCAGGAGGGACTTCCCGGATGAGGAAGAGACAGAAAAACCCGACCCTCCAGTCCTGCCCCTCACTGGTGGATCTGAATATGAAGCCCCCCGTCCCCAGCTGAGGGAGAGGTTGAACTTCACTGCCCCAGAGGCAGCTGGGGTAGGGAGATAAGCAGCCCAAGGTCAAGGCTTGTGAGGGAGAGGGGCTCCACACACACACACACACACACACACACACACACACACACACACACACCCCCACTCCCTGCACACCAGGCAGCTGTGAGGCGGAAAAAATTCGGTAATGGGGAGTGTGACTCAGAAGGGCTGGCAGGGCCCGGGGCTGCCCCTGAGCTCACAGTCTCCCATTCTCCCAGTCCAGCACCGCCCACCAACAATTAATGTCAACTGGGGAAAGGAGGGGCCAGACCAAAGCGGGTGGGGGTGTCCAGAGACAGTCTGGAAAAGGCATCAGAGATGAGACAGGCACACAGCAGTTTCAGGCTTTATTAACAAACGGTGTAAAAAACCAGACGGGTCTGGAGGGAGGGACAGGGCTGCCGTCTCAGCTCTCCACCTTTCCAGAGACAGGCCAGGCCTGGCAGCCCTGTGCACTGCGACCCCTAAGTAGTCAACCTGGTCCCCTCCAAGGACAGGCATCTAACCCACTCCGAGTCCGGGGAGGCAAGTCACAAATCCTAACTCTGGGGCATATTCTGCTCAGCCTCCTCTCCCCCTCCCCAGATAGCTCTCCCAGGCCTGTGTCACAGACAGCACTGGCTTTGCAGACACATGGACCAGGGAGATTTCTCAGTCAGTGCAGCGGAGCTGAGGTAGGGGTTGGAGAGGCCGACCTCGAGACCAGAGAGGGAAAGGAGTCATTCCACTCTGAGAAGCTTAAACACTGCAGACTTCACACTGCCGGCTGGTGGGTGGAGGCCAGGCTCCTCCCCTCAGCAGGCCTCTGTTTCTGGGCCCTGGGTGGCTGAGGACTCACCAAGGCAGTGGATGTCAAGGTACCTGCAAACAGCAGGTGCTCATCAGGTGCTGGTGCCCCTCCCTCCTTCCCTGCCCTGGCTGGCGGGCTGTAGCCTCACAGGTCTTTGCTGAACTCCCTCACCAGTGTGTAGCCTAGGCAGCCCCAGCCCCCCTCAGCCTGATAGCCGCAGCCCTCCAGCATCCCCGCCACCCCCCAGGTGGCCACAGCCACGGGGACCACGAGCCTAGCCCGGGTCTCCCCCATGCCCCCAGCCCAGGCCCGAGCCCGGGCCTCCGCAAAGGCCAGCAGCCTCCTGCCCACTCCCCGGCGGCGGTGCCAGCGAGAGACAGACAGCCGGGTGACCCGGGCCCCATCCCCTGCGTTGGTGCCAGGGGCCAGGGCCAGGACCCCACACACATCGCCAGAGCCCCGCACTGCCACCCAGGGGCCCCCCAGGCCACCCGGGGGAGGCAGTGAGCCCCATCGGGCCCGCAGGCCCAGCTTCACAGCGGCCACAGCCAGGAACACCGGCAGGAGGAGGGCCAGGGCAAAGGAAGCCAGGACAAAGCGCAGGCCGCTGCTGGCCGCCGCCAGGAAGAGCAGGGCTGGTGGCCGTGTCAGGGCATGGAGGGCCACGCGGTTCTCCGTATCCTTCACACCGGCCTGTGGGCAGGAAGGGTGGCTCAGCCATCCCAAACGCTAGGGCCTCCTGGACAGGAGAGGAGGTAGACCCTGCCCAGGGTGGGGTGGGGGCTCCCAAATGGGAGGGGAAGGCAGCATGGTGCGATGATCAGCAGTGTGGCACACTGGGTATGGAGTGAATAAATGAATGAGTGAATGAATGATGGATGGCTAAGTCAATTAGGACTGTGGAGGCACCCAATTCAGTGGTGGTGCCACAGTGAGGTGCCAGGCAAGTAAGGACAGGGAGCATGGCCCAGGCTGGAGTGGAGGCTGGAGAGGACTGCTGGGCTAGGCTGGGACGCTGGGCTGTGCTTTGAAGAGCTGGGGTCAGAGACACAGAAATGGCTCTTGTGCTGGCGTGCAGGGCTGGCTGGAGATGGGAGACCAGGGAGGGTGTCGGTGCTGGGGCCCCACTAGGGCCCGGGGGTGAGCCCCCAGCTGCCACACCTGCTGTAGTTTTCAGCAGCACTTCCAGCTGGGAGCCGGCTGAGGCTCAGGAGGAAAAGATCCCGCTCCAGGGGTCCAGGCTGGCTCAGGTGGGTGGGAGGGAGTGGCTGAACCCACTTGCAATGCCCGGCTGCAGCCACTCCCTGGGGCCCTGCCTCTCACCTTCAGCATCTCCAGCACCAGGGGCTTCTCATCTTCCCTCATCTCCCGCACTGACAGGTGGCTGGGGGCCATGGCAGCCCCCAGGCCCCCGCCCCCGAGAAGAAAGCTGGCGTCGTGCACCTGGTGAAAACACAAGTAGGTCGGCATCAGGGGGGCACCTCTGTCCCCAAAGCCCCCCGCGGGGTGGCGAGCAGCAGCAGCACTTCCCAAATCAGGACACAGAACCCTCGGGGCCCAAAGCGAGGATCTCGGCAGGACAGGCGCCCCCTACAATACTCAGCGACCTCGCTAGAGTCTCCTGGGATCTCCCCTCCCGCTAATTATTCATTGATCTACCCCTAAACGCACTGTGGACGCCAACACTGAAGCACAGGGCTCCCTCCCAGGCACCGGGGTCCACGAACCCCCTCCCCACAGGCCAGAGGACGGACCACGCTGGCTCCGCCCCAGCCCCCAGCGCTCCCTCCGCACAGTCGTCCCCGTCCCGCGCCACAAGAACAAGGACCCGCCAGCACCTGCGCGGGTCGCTTTTGGTCCTTGGACCAGGATCCGGGAGCCAGTCGGGAAAGGGTCGCTGGCGGAAGTGACGTCACCTGCGCGGGGGAGGGGGCGGCGCGGTGCCTGTTCCTGGCCCTAGCAACCGTTGCTAAGCTTCCCCCAGCGCGGGCGGGAAGAGCCGAGCAGCGACCATGCGGAGGGCCGGGAGGTGACCTCTCCTACCCTAGAGAACGAGCAGCGGGAAAGGGGACCTGGGGAAACACCGGAGCGGGCGCCGGCAGGAGACGGGCGACGGGCTGGCACCAGCGCGGGTTCCAGCCCCACGTGCCCTCGTTGCCGAGCAACCTGAGCGCAGGCGGCGACGCCAGCGGGTGGATTCTCCGCTGTGCCGGGGCCTTCGCGGGAGGAGCCGTTCGCGCTCAGCATCCTCCGGCCCAGCGGCGCCCGACCCCCCCATCCCACCTACGGGGCGCCCAGGCTCGCAGGGCCCTCCCGCCTAAGGAGCCCCCTGTTTCCCAGATGAGGGGGTAGCGGGGCTACTCACAGTGAACAAGTGACACTAGCTGGACTCTGATGCCACCACCTCCCCGCTGTAGTAACCCCTACGTCCTTTTTTGTTTCAGGACGGGAAAACAGCCCCACATGGTGGCTGGCCGCAGGACGCAGAAGTTAAGACTCCACGCTTCCAGACCGGGGCTATGACCATGACTTTGCCCCCTTCCCTCCCCCCAGGAAGACAAAACACAGGCAGGGAGACTTCGGTCTTTATTAGCAAGCCCAGCCTGCAGCGCCCAGCCGCGCCCTGCCCCGACCCCGGCCCGCAGTGAGTCGGGGTCTCTGTGTGGGGCGGGAGAACCACTGGCTCTCCTCAAAACGTGTGCACTAGCTGGACTGCGGGTAGAGTCTGCACAATCTGGATGGAGGGCAGGCCCTGCGGGTTAATGACACCAGGCCCAGCTCCCGCGGGGACCACTTGTACCATCTGGGAGGCTGTAGCCTGGGGGAGCGCCGCGGGAGCCGACGCTGGGCCGGAAGGCGGTGGGGCCAGGAGTTGCAGCGTGGCGGCGCCTCCTCCCGCGCTGCTGCTGTCCAGCAGCTCAGTGGCCGGGGCGCTGCGGATGATGAGGAGTTTCTGTCCCGGTGGGCCGGTGGCCGGCGGCTCGGTCAGACCAGGAGCAAGGGTTTCTACCTCCTGTACGCAGAGCCTGGTCTGCTCACCATCGGCCCCGCTCAGCACCAGCACGCTCTGCAAGCCCTCGTCCGTCTGCAGTGTCTCAAAGAGGACATCCTGGACCACCCCGGTGCTGGCCTCAGCATCCCCGGGTTCCCCGGGGCCCGGGCCTGTGAGCAACTCCTCAGCTGCCCCACTCTGAACCACCAGCAGGTTGGGCGCCTCAGCAGCCACAGCGCCTCCGCTGGAATTGGAGAGCTGGCTGGCCACGGGCTGGAGCTGGACCGTGGTCACTTCCGGTGCCGGCTGGAGCTGGACCGTGGTCACTTCCTGTGCCGGCTGGAGCTGGACCGTGGTCACTTCCTGTGCCGGCTGGAGCTGGACCGTGGTCACTTCTGAGGCTGGCCGGAGGGGCTGGAGCTGCACCCCACTCATTTCCTGTGGCCCTGCCTCCCCTCCCCCTACATTCTGCAGAACGATGAGGCTCTGCCCTCCCCCGCTGGCCCCAGCGCTAGCCGCTCCCTGCACCCCCAGACCCCCAGGGCCTGGCAGCCAGACCACTCCCGCCCCCTGACCTGCCTTCCCCACTGCCGGTGGCCCCTGCCTTGCACGGCAGCCCCCTGCCCCAGCACTAGAGGAGGGCAGCAGGATGAGCTTGGGCGGTGCGGGAGGGGGCGGAGGAGCAGGGGGTTGCACGCTGCTGGGGATCAGCTGGAGACCCTGGGCAGTCTGCACCAAGAGAAATGTCTGAGAGTTGGGCACTGCTGGGCCCAAGGTGGGGGCCTGGGCCGTGCCCCCCGCCACCTCGAGGGAGAGCGTGGCCTGGAGGTGTGGCAGGACGTGGACATCTTGGGTGGCTGGCGGGGCCGGGGCGGCGGCCAGCGGGGCAGGGGGCTGGGGGCCGGCGGCAGGGGCTGTGGTGCTGGGAGCGGTGTTGGCCGGGGCGTGCGTCCTCAGGTGCCGCTGCAGATAGGCGGCCATAACGAAGCCACGACCGCAGATGGGGCAGGTGAAGGGGCGCTCGGCCGAGTGTGTGCGCTGGTGCAGGAGCAGGTTGGAGGAGTGGGTGAAGGTCTTAGGGCAGAGCGGGCAGCGGAAGGGCCGCTCGCCGGTGTGCACACGCTGGTGCTGCCGCAGGTTGGAGGTCTGTGCGAAGCTCTTGCCACAGACGCTGCAAGCGTGGGGCCTCTCCCCAGTGTGCACGTGGCGGTGGCGCCGCAGGCATGACGTGTTGCGGAAGGCCTTGCCGCATTCCCCGCATGCGTAGGGCCGCTCGCCCGAGTGCAGCCGCAGGTGGTACTGGTAGTGGGACGACCATTTGAAGGTGAGGCCGCACTGGCCGCAGGTGAAGGCCCGCAGGCCGGTGTGCACGCGCTGGTGGATGGCCAGCAGGGAGGAGCGCTTGAAGGCCTTGCCGCACTCGCCGCACTGGTAGGGCCGCTCGCCGGTGTGATCCCGCAGGTGGTAGCGCAGCCCCGACGAGCCCTTGAAGGCCTTGCCGCACTCGGCACACTTGTAGGGCCGCTCTGCAGAAGCTGGGGCGGGCGGGGGTGGCGGCGGGGCTGGGGCGGCGGGCGCCAGTGGTTCCTGGGGGCAGGTGACCTCCGCAGCCTCAGCCTGCGGGGGCGGGCGCCCGGCCGCCGCCTCTTCCACGTGGCACTGCTGATGCGCCAGGAGGCTGGCCAGCTGCGGGAATGAGCCGTCGCAGCTGCCGCAGCGGAATGCCTGCCCGCCGGCAGCCCCGTGGGTGTGCTGGTGGCGGGAGAGCCCGGCCACCGTCCGGAAGGACTTGCCGCAGGGCAGACAGGCAAAACCAGGGGCGGGGGCGGCCGCGGCCGCGGCAGGAGGGGGCTGCGGCCGAGGGGACGGTGGCGGGTCGGCGTTGGGCGCCTCGGCGGATGCGTCCTGGGGCTGAGGCACCGCCTCGGGCCCGGGACATGGCTGGTGCTCCACGAGCAGCTCCTCGCTGCTGAATCCCTGCTCGCAGCCATCGCAACGGTACACCAGCTCCACCGTGGTCTCCGCCGCTGCCAAAAAGAGCTCGGGCACCACGGGTGGGGGCGGGGGCGGGGGCGGCGGGGCAGGGGGCGCGGGCGGGCTGTGGGGCTGGAGGTGCCGCTGCAGGTAGGCGTCGCACACGAAGACCTTGCCGCCGCTGGGCTCCTGGGGCTGGGGGTGCGGGGCCGCGGGGGCGACGCCCGGGGCCGGGGCAGGGCCCGGGGCGGGAGTGGGGGCGGCGCCGGGGGCGGCGCCGTGGGTGCGCTGGTGCAGCAGCAGGTTGGAGGAGTGAGTGAAGGTCTTGGGGCACAGCGGGCAGCGGAAGGGCCGCTCGCCCGTGTGCACGCGCTGGTGCTGCCGCAGGTTGGTGCTCTGCGTGAAGCTCTTGCTGCAGACGCCGCAGGTGTAGGGCCGCTCGCCGGTGTGCACGTGGCGGTGGCGCCGCAGACTGGACGAGTTCTTGAAGGCCTTGGGGCAGTCCGGGCACGGGTAGGGCCGCTCGCCTGTATGCTGTCGTAGGTGGTACTGGTAGTGAGACGACCACTTGAAGGCCAGGCCGCACTGGCCACAGATGAAGGCCCGCAGGCCGGTGTGCACGCTGCGGTGGATCTGCAGCAGGGAGGAGCGCTTGAAGGCCTTGGGGCAGTCCGGGCACTGGTAGGGCCGCTCGCCGGTGTGGCCTCGCTGGTGGTAGAGCAGGGCCGAGGAGCCCTTGAAGGCCTTCGGGCAGTCTGGGCATTTGTAGGGCCGCTCGCCTGTGTGCGTGCGCTGGTGATGCAGGAGCCGGGACGACCACCGGAATGACTTGCCGCACTCCCCACACTCATACTGGGCCGCCGGAGCCACAGGGCCTGGCTTCTCCCCGGTCCCCTCCGCAGTAGAAGCCGGCGCCATGTCCACGTGTGAGCCGACCATCACACCTGGGGGACGGATTCCGCGTCAGGGGCTTGCCCAGCACTGGATCATCTCAACCCCAAACCCACACACTGGCTCTTTAAGGGACAGGGACTACCTCCCCAGGTCACCCACTTTGCAAGGGACTCTCCTTAGGATGAAGGTCTCCAATGGTCCAAGTTTGCTTGGGACTTGAGCAGGTGCCAGTGATACTGGACTTTCAGTGCTGAAATGGAAACTCCTCAGCAAACAGGGACAAGGTGATCACCCTCTTTAGGAGGCTGGCCAGGTCTCAGAAGACTGGGCTCCACCTTCAAGAGAGCAAGTGCTGCCTTTAGGACTCCGCTTGCTCCCTCTAAACACAGGCAGGGTCCCTGAAGAAGACACAGAGGGACTCTCCTAGCTTCACTCCTTGCTGCTCTTCCTCTAGACCTCATCCCCCACCTGGGCTTCAACACTCCTCCCACTGCCATACCCTAAACCTTTTCATGCTAACTAGAGCCTCCTCGTGGCACCAGGCATGGGCGCTAACGCCTGAAATCCCAGCACTTTAAGAGGCTGAGGCAGGCGGATCACCTGAGGTCAGGAGTTCGAGACCAGCCTGTCCAACATGGTGAAACCCCATCTCTACTAAAACTACAAAAATTAGCTGGGCGTGGTGGTAGGCACCTGTTAATCCTGGCTACTCTGGAGGCTGAGGCAGAATTGCTTGAACACGGGAGGTGGAGCTTGCAGTGAGCTGAGATCGCACCACTGCACTCCAACCTGGGTAACAGAGCAAGGCTCTGTCTCAAAAAAGAAAAAAAAAAGTGTCCTCATAGTCTGAGCCTGGAATAACCTATTTCCCACCACCACAAAGCCTTCTAGATCACTCCCGCTTGGTGCTTCAACTCCCCAAATCCTTAAGACTCCAGCCCATCTACCATCCATGCCGCCCTGCCTCCTTCAGCGAACCCACATCTTCACTCCCGCCTGACCCTGCACAGACGCTGCCAGCGGCCATGACAGGCACCCCCTTGCCTGGCCTCAGTCTCACTTTCCATTGATGCCCACAAAATCTGCAGCCCCCTCACCATCACCCTCCCTGGCTCACACTATACTTCTCTGATCTGTGCACTCTCCAGGCGACTACCTGACATGGAGCTTTCTCCTGAAACCTCCAGTCCCTCCTCTGCCCTCCTGTTCTTGGCAGGCAATTCTGTCCTTGATCATGCCTCTGTGAAAATAAAAGCAATCAGAAGCGAAGGTTCTCACATTCTGACCACGATACCAGTGGTTCTCAAATGCAAAAAATTGTGCCTCCTACCCAGGGGACATCTGGCAATGCCTGGAGGCATCTGGATTGTCTGTTAAGGAGAGAGGCAAGTGCTCCTGGCGTCTAGCGGGTGGAGGCCGGAGATGCCACTCTGGGACGACCCTACAGCCAAGAACGGTCCCATTCTCAAGGTCAGCAGTGTGAGGTCCAGAAAGCCCGTGCTATCCTTCCCCACACGCCTGACCTGGTGCTCGTGGACCCTGCCTTCCCACCCACATCCTCCACTTTTCCTCCTCTTCTGGATGGTTCCTCTCAACAGAACCAACAATCTGAGTCTCCCATCTTTAAAAACCACTTACCCATCCATCTGCGAACTCATTTCTCCATCCCTTACAGCACAGCAGCTTGTGTCAACTCACTCCTTCCCAGCTCAAACCCCTTCAGTCCCACACTGGTTCCCCCACTCCACTGTGGCTTCAGTGGCACGTGGCCCGCAATGGCTCACTTGTCACTGGGTCCGTGGCCTGCCTCCCCCTGGCCTCCAGCATACCTCACTCCCTAGCTGTCCTCCCTCACCTGTCACCCCATCCCAGCCCCAGCCTGGTTCCTTCTCACCTCCCTGACCTCTACATGTGGGAGCATCCAGGGCTCCAGCCCACTTTGGTCCTCTTCTGTCTGTCCTCTCTCCCTGGGAGCCCCTACACACTCTCAGGACTCCACCATCTATGAACAATGACGAGGCCCCCAGCTCTATGAGACCTATCCTCTGAATGCCACGCCACCTGCTAGACTGTGCCATTTGAGACCTCACAGACCCTCAAACTTAACGTACCCCAAATCGAACTATGGTTTTTTTGCTCCTTGCCCCCAACTTCTACTCCACCCATAGCTTCTCCATCTCTGAACATGGCAACTGTCCTCCTCCTCAGGCAAAACACTCCTCACCTCCTCTCTATCATCCGTCAGCAGATTCTCCTTCCAGCCAGAACTATCCAGGATCTGGCCACTTCTCCAGCCTTCCACCTGGATCTGCGGCACCACCGTCTCTCTCCCAGGTAGCTGCAACAGCCTCCCCATGGATCTCCGTGTTTAGACCTGTGCCCTGCCCACCCATCTGTTCCCAACACACAAGCTGAAGCGAACCCATCAACAGGGAGGGCAGGGCATTGCATTCCTGTGCTCAGACACTGCCACAGCTCCGGTCTTGAAGCCTGCCCACTTCCCGCAGCCTGTCCCCTGCCTGACTGGTCCTCTGCTGTCCTCACTGGCCACCTGCCCCCGGTCACTCTGGTCACCCAGGCTGGCCAGGCAGACCTGCTCCCACCTCAGGGCACCTGCCTAGAACCGCCCCTCCCTTTCCACCTGCACCACTCTCTCTTTCACCTCCAAGTCTGCGCTGAAATCCCCTCTGCCACAGCTTCCCTGACAACCCTATTGAAATCTCCAATCCCTTCCAACTTCCTGTTCCCTTTTCCTGCCATCTTTTTTTTCCCCACAGCGTTGATCACCTTCTAATGGACTATACGACCAGTGATGCTCAGCCTCAGCAGTGCTGAGATTTGGGGCCAGGCCATTCTTTGTGGAGGGCGGACCTGTGCACTGTAGGGTGTTTAGCAGCATTCCTGGCCTCAACCCACTGGATGCCAGACTGACACTGGCCTATGAAGCCCTCCCCTACACTGCCCACGAAGCTCACTCCTGCACCTCCAAGTCTTTGCCGCGATGTCACCCCAGGGGAGCGCCGAGAACCGCTACTATATAGGCAGTGTGCTTTCTGTCTCACTCGGTCTCCCCATGCTAGGATGTCAGCGCCGTGAAAACAGGGGCTTCTATCTGTTCCACTGTGGTATCCCATCCCAGTGCCTACAATAATGTCTGCAGAGTGTGTGCTCAGTAAACACGTTTTGAATGAATGAAGGCTGGGCATCCCCTTTGGACAAGCCATAAGAACTTCCTTGTCTTTTTTTCTTTTTTTTTTTTTTTTTTTTGGAGACAGGGTCTCACTCTGTCATCAAGGCTGGAGGCAGTGGCGTGATCTCAGCTCACTGCAACCTCCATCTCCCGGGTTCAAGCGATTATCCTGCCTCAGCCTCCTGAGTGGCTGGGATTACAGGTGCACGCCACCACGCCCGGCTAATTTTTGTATTTTCAGTAGAGACGGGGTTTCACCATGTTGCCCAGGCTGGTCTTGAACTACTACTGGCCTCAAGTGATCCTCCCGCCTCGGCCTCCCAAAGTGCTGGGGTTACAGGCGTGAGCCACCATGCCCGGCCAAGAACTTCCTTTTTAAAAGATGAGTGTACTCTGTAATATGTAAGCAAGTCCTTTCAAGAACTTACTGCTCCTAAGAAGCTGCACGTGCCTTTAAGAAGGCCGAGCATCGCCTTAAGACATCGGGGTCCCATTTAGCAAGAAGAGGGCATCCGCTTTAAAAGGCCGCGCCACACCCTTTCCGCAGGCTGGACTTCCCCTTTAAGGGGATGCTGCCACCGCAAACCCGTCTCATCCTTTGTCGAGCTCAACTAGGGATCGCTTTGAAGCAACCAGGTCTCAGGAGTTTTTTCTTCATTGTCTGGGAAACTGTCACTGGCTTTTAATGAGATAACCAATTTTTAAGAGGAAAAAGTTTTTTAACTCAAAGCTTTTGTAAAAATGCAAAGCCTGACCCATCCTCTCAATGCAACCCCTTGCCCTTTAAGAAGGCTGAGCCAGCCCAGGGGGCAAAAGTCGGCGGTGAAATAGCGACCTCCCCTTTAAGGCGCCCCTTCCGGTTTTACGCTCCCACCCGCCCAACGTCTCCGCCCTCCGGTCTCTCCCCCCACCCCCACCCCTCCGGTCTCTCACCTGCGGCCCCAATAGGGGGAACGAGGGTGGGAGCCCCAGGACCTTCCCGCGGGGGCCGACGGGAAGGTGGGGCCCCGGCAGCAGCGGTGCAGCTGTGGGGGCCGGGGAGGGGGGGCGGGGGCGTACTCCCTCCCAACGGCCCCCGGCGCGAGGCACCCAACCTTTATCGGCGGCCTCTCGCGCACACAAACCCCGACGTCGCCTCGGCGCGTCATGACGCACGTGCGCCGAGTTCCCGCCCCCGGGCCCTCCGATTGGCTGCCTGAGGCATCGCAGAGCTCTCGCGCAGTCAGCGTGCGGCATCCTGGGACTTGCAGTTCTCCCAGTTGTAGTCCCGGACTCCAGCTGTCAGGTCCTGGGGGCCGAGGCCCCGGTGAGCCCAAGACGGGGTACGGCCATCTCGAGACGCGGGGACGCACGTTCCCCTTTATTAGTCCCGATTCCCGCTCATCTGCAGAAAAATCCTTCCATGCAGCATGGTTGTACAAAAACCCCTCCCATGAAGCCGTCCCCGCCCCCAGGGTGTAATCGCTCCTGCGGGAAACCGAGGCCTGGAGTGCTTCCTGCCCCTCAGCAGAGCCGCGTGCTCACGGTTTTCGGACGTATGCTTCGTGCACGCTCGTGCAGACCCTGCAGAAACCTGGTTCCTGCTGGACGAAGGTCCGTTCAGGGCGCCTGGAATCCAGAAACTCCTTATGGGGCCTAGGATTTTAGTGGGAGACGGAGCTGCTCCAGAGCCCCTTTCGATGCTCAACCCCCGACCAACCCAGCATTTCACCCACATTGGCTTTTCTGAGGGTCATTCATTTCACGCACTTTCTCAACCAGAGCACTAGTGCCATTTGGGATGGATTCATTGCCGTGGGGACTGTCCTGCACACTGTAGGGTGGTGAGCAGCCTCCCTGCCCCCACCCACTAGATGCGGACAGCGTCCCCAAGCCCCGCTCCACACAGCCCTTAGGAGAGTTCAGAATATCTCCAGGTGGCAGGGCACGGTGGCTCATGCTCACTCCTGTAATCCCAACACTTTGGGAGGCCGAGGCGGGCGGATTACTTGAGGTCAAGAGTTGGAGACCAGCCTGGCCAACATGGTGAAACTACATCTCTACTAAAAATACAAAAATTAGCCAGATGTGGTGGTGGGCACCTGTAATCCCAGCTACTCGGGAGGCTGAGGCAGAAGAATCACTCAAGTCCAGGAGGTGGAGGTTGCAGTGAGCCAAGATCACGCCACTGCACTCCAGCCTGGGCAACAGAGCAATATTCCGTGTCAAAAAACAAACAAAAAAGAATATCTGCAGACATTACCAAATGTTCACTAGTTGAGAGCCACTGCTCAGATACAGTCCCCTTGGGCTGAAGGCTATTCTGCATGCTGCTTCTCAGGCCAGAAAGCCCTTCTGCCCTTAACCCATCCCTGCCCAGCAAGATCTCGCTGGAAAGCGTACTGTGCTAGGTGGAGTCCCTCTTACATGCTTTGCAACATCTGTGTCCCATGACAGCTGGTACCTGTCGTGTCTTTGCTGCCCTATTCCAAACAACAAGCATGGGCCCTGATCGAGAAGCAGACGGTACTTGTTTGTTGAGTGAGTGGATTTTTCCAGCCTCCCATGCAGTTTCCTCAAGTCTACAAGCAGGCTGGAACTCAGGGCTGATCTGCACTGATGCGGACCCACCCCTGCCTTACAGGGTCTTGGCGGTGATGTCTCTGTGCATTCGTGCATGTAAAACCCTTGGCATCCAGCTCAGCCAAAACATTCCTTTCATGTCGGCATTAACCACACAAAGCGGGTGCCATGCCAGGTGGGGACATGGATGTGCAATGCACCGCCCAGCTGGCTGCCAAGAGGGGCACAGAGCCCACTGCCATCCCCCTTGCCTCAGGCCAGTTGGATCTCTGCAATAGTGAAATGGGCCCTCAGCTCAGCACCCCTGATTTACCTGCCCACCTACAGGCATTACAAAAGGGATTGGACAGCCACCCTGGGCAACATAGCAAGACCTCATCTCTACAAAAAATTAGCTTCATGTGGTGGTGCATGCCTGTAGTCCCAGCTACTCAGTCAGCTGAGGTGAGAGGATCACTTGAGCCTGGGAGGTTGAGGCTGCAGTGAACTGAGATTGTACCACTGCACTCCAGTCTAGGCAACAGAGCAATACCCTCTCTCAAAAAAGAGAGAGACGCATGGCTAAGACTGGCTCTTCCTCTCCTTAGCATTCCCTACTTTGCAGCTGGAAGGTGAACAAAGGTTTTGAAGTCAGTGGCTTTGGGCAACCCGCTGTCCCTAGAAAGGTGATGTGGATTCAACAGGTTTGTTTTTAGAACAGCCTAGCCCCGCCTTGGAGCCAGTAATGGGAGGAGACTCAGGCCAGCCCTGTGTCCAGCACTTTCCAGGCCAAGGAGTCGTCTCAGGGACCCAGATGAGGAGGTGGCGTTGCGCCCCCAGCCCTGGATCGTCTGTGTAGCCCTTCAAAGGATGTCACTGGGTCCCTCATATGGACAAGTAAACAGAATCAAAGAGCCAAAGACATGGATAAGATTACAGAGAATCCTCCTCTGCAGCTGTTCCAGGCCCAGCAGCTCCGACCCACAGTCCCAGCCAGGGCTCCAGCCCAGGTCCTGCCCTGGGAGCTGGGTCATAGCAATGTGAAGGGGGAAAGCCAATGAAAACGTTTCTGTTTCTGGCCAGCAACACCCCACTGCAGGTGTTTGGGGGGCACGGTTCCTCCCCATCCCAACTAGACCAGGCTCCTTGTCTAGCTTCAGACCCTCTGAGCCAGGCAGGTAAACCATTCAGCCTCTATAGGTACCCACCCCTTCCTGGGGACTGGGCTGTCACTCCTGCCCAGAGACCCTGCACGCATTTGGGGGATTCTTCTCCATCCACCCTGATCCCAGGAGGATCAGCCAAAGGCTTAAGAAACAGCCTGCCACTCCCCTTCCTTCCCTCTCCAGAAAGTGGGGTCAGGGACTGGATTCCAGGGCCAGAGACTAAAAATAAAACATCCTTTTTCAAACAAGTTGAGTTAGGAGAGCAGAGATGCACGTTAAGCCAATGATGGAGGGGACGGACAAAGGGAGTCACCGGTTGTCGGCCGTCCCCAGGGACAGGGGACCCAGGGCGCAGGCCCATGCCTCCCACAGGCTTAGGATTCTCCCTTGTTTTTTGTTTTCATTTTGTTTTGTTTTGAAACGGAGTCTCACTCTATTGCCCACGCTCGAGTGCAATGGCAGGATCTTGGCTCACGGCAACTTCTGCCTCCTGGGTTCAAGAGATTATCCTGCCTCAGCCTACTGAGTAGCTGGGATTACAGGCGCCCACCACCATGCCCAGCTAACTTTTTGTGTTTTTGGTAGAGATAGGGTTTCACCATGTTGGTCAGGCTCGTCTTGAACTCCTGACCTCAGGTGATCCACCCACCTCAGCCTCCTAAGGTATTCGGATTACAGGTGCAAGCCACTGCACCTGGCCAGGATGCTTCCTTCTAATGTCTCTTACGACCCCTGTGGCAGCCCCAGCTGGCCCCGTGCTAATGGACCTCTCCACCCAGAAGGGATTTGATCCTCATTTCGCAGTGGGGTAAGGCAAGGCCCTCTGAAGTCTCATGGCGAAGCCACAGAGCCAGGAAGTGATGTAGTGTCTTGTAAACAGGAAGTAATTCCTGCATCCCGGGAAGTGATTTCACCAGGCATGTGCCCAACCCCAGAGTCCATCCACATCCAAGGCCTATGGAGCAGGTCTCACAGGCATGGTCAGGCACTCATGGAGGCTGCCAGGACATGGGAGCCAGGGGAGACTCCTCACACAGCCTGTGGGGAGCCAGGGCAGACTCTGGAGGAAGCAACAAGGTACAGAGTTCCAACTGTGCAGGTCAAACATGCCTGTGTTTTAAGTGCAAAAATGTGGACAGAGACAGATACATGCTAAATTTCCTTCCTAAGAATGGCTGCCACTTTCTACGATGACCCCCAGGGACCCGTGCCCTTGTGTGGGTGCCTTTGCGTCAGGTGGATGTGATGGTTATGTGATGTGGTCAAGGTGAGGGGGCCCTTGGCAGATGCAATCAAGGATCCTGATGAGTGGACTTTGAGTTCATCAAGGGGGAAAGTGATGGTTAATTTAATGCTTCTACTGAACCGGGCCACGGGATGCCCAGGTTCCTGGTTAAACACGATTCTGGGTGTGTCCGTGACAGTGTTTCTGGAAGAGATTAATTGGCAGCCTGAGCAAAGTAGGCAACCTCCCGCCATGGGGGTGGGCATCCAACCTTAGGAGGAAGGTGGGATTCCAGCCCTGCCTTTAGGCTGCCGATGCGGCATCAATCTTGCCCTGCCCTCTGGCCTCCTGGTCCTCCAGCTTTCAGACTCACACCGGAATCTACTCCATCAGCTCCTGGTTCTCAGGCCCTCTGACTACACCACTGGCTTTTCTGGTTCTCCAGTCTGCAGAGAGCAAACATGGGGCTTCTTAGCCTCCATAATCACGTGAACCAATACCTTCTAATCAGTTTCTCTCTAGAGAGATATGTCTATATTGTTGTAGCTATTGATATCTATTGCTATCCACATAGATCAATCTATGGAGAAATAGATAGATCTATAGGTTGATGGATGGATGGATAGATAGATAGACATAGCCTATGGATTCTGTTTCTCTGGAGAACCCTGACTAATACAGTTAGATTACCCTGGGTGGATCTGATCTAGTCAGTAAAGCTCTTTAAAGCTGGGCCTAGAGATCAAAGATGTGAAACACAGAGATTCTCCTGCTGGCCCTGAGCACAGGCTCCATGCTTCTTCAGAGGCAAGGAAATGAATTCTGCTCTGTAAACTAGGGAGCAGACCCCAGCCTCACATGAGAGCACAGCCGTGGCCCTTGAGGATTGCAGTGACCCCGACCACAGGACCCAGATGAACCATGGTGCTGGACTCCTGGCCCACGGAACTGTGAGATAATGAATGTATGTTGTTTTTTTGTTTTTCTGTTTTTTTTTTTTTTTTTTTTTGAGACGGAGTTTCGCTCTTGTTACCCAGGCTGGAGTGCAATGGCGCGATCTCGGCTCACCGCAACCTCCGCCTCCTGGCTTCAAGCAATTCTGCCTCAGCCTCCCGAGTAGCTGGGACTACAGGCACATGCCACCATGCCCAGCTAATTTTTGTATTTTTAGTAGAGATGGGGTTTCACCATGTTGACCAGGATGGTCTCGATCTCTTGACCTCGTGATCCACCTGCCTCGGCCTCCCAAAGTGCTGGGATTACAGGCGTGAGCCACCGCGCCCGGCCTGAACGTATGTTGTTTAATCCCAATGCATTAGTGGCTATTTCTTACATAGCATAGGTAACGAATACACTCATTATAAGAGGCTGCTAGTGTAAGGTCTTTTAGGCTGACTGCACCATGGACTACGCCATGGTAACCTCTGTGACCTGCACATACACTCCGGATGAGTTCCTGGAACTAGAAAGTCTGAAGTAAGTGGAAGACCACAAAAAGAAGAACGATCAACCCCTGCAGCACCTAATTAACTTTGAGACATTCTTCCATTGTTCCTTATTCCTGCCTCCACTGAGAAGGCAACTGGACTTTGTAACCAACCTTGGTCAACCTCCTGACTCTAGACCCTACAGCCCCCTCCCAGCTTGCAAAAGCCACCCTGAACTGTAACTTCTGTAACTTTCCACTGCCTACCCCAAACCTATGAAACCAATTCCTATCCACCACCCTGCTCCACTGACTCTCTTTTCAAACTCAGCCTGCCCGCACCCAGGTGAATAAGCAGCCATGTTGCTCACACAAAGCCGGTTTGGGGGGGTTTCTTCATTAGAGGGTGTGTTTAACAGCTAGGACCCCCATAACAAAGTTCCACTGAGTGGCCCCAACAGCAGAAACGTATCTTCTCCTGGTTCTGGATATGGAAGTCCACGGTCAAGGTGTCAGCAGGGTGGCCTTCCCCTGAGGCCTCTCTCCTGGCTTGCTGACGGTTGTCCTCCTCGTGTGGCCTCCATGATGCTCCCTCTGTGCATGTCTGTGTCCTAATCACTTCTACAAGGGCACCAGTCAGATTGCATCAGGGCCCACCCTAGTGACTTTAACTTAATTGCCTCTTTAAACACTTTCTCCTAATACCCTCCACTCCAGAGCTTGGGGGTTACAACTTCAGCATCTGAATCTGGGGGGACACATTCAGCCATGGCACACCTTCTCTCAGAAGAAGAGTTGTGAACCAAACACGACAGGGTTAGCCCCTCTGTGTCTGGGCTGGAGACACCAGGGTGATCTATTGTGACTCTGCCATCTGTATATTTTTATTATAAATTTTAAGGGGGCCGGGTGCAGTGGCTCATGCCTGTAATCTCGGCACTTTGGGAGGCCAAGGCGGGCAAATCACTTGAGGTCAGGAGTTCGAGACCAGCCTGGCCAACATGGTGAAACTCAATTTCTTTCTTTCTTTTTTTTTTTTTTTTTTTTTTACAAAACAGATCTAATTGTAGAAACCCTGTTTCTACTAAAAATATAAAAATTAGCTGGACATGGTGGTGCATGCCTGTAATTCCAGCTACTTGGGAGGCTGAGGCAGGAGAATCTCTTGAACTGGGGAAGCAGAAGTTGCAGTGAGCCGAGATCACACCACTGCATTCCAGCCTTGGTGACAGGGCAAGACTGTCTCAAAAAAAAAAGAAAAAAGAAAAAAAAGGAAACAAGGTCCCACAATCACTGGACAAGAAGGAGCAAATGAGCAGGTGGGGACAGGGAGGGACAAACCCTGGGTTGTCCCTGGCTTCCTGGCCTGGCCGTGACACCCCCATCCAGATGGTAGGGAGATTAAGGGGTGGGGTCCCCACATTCCAGATGCAGCAAGGCCTGCAAAGGAGGTTGGGGGCCAGATCTTGAGGTTCAGGCACTGCACCTGCCCCAAACCTTCTGTGACTCTCCATCATGCTACCCTCATAGCCTAACCCCTTCCCGGCTCTCAAGGCCTTTCGGGTCTGGCCCCGCTCCGCGTCTCTGACTTCACCTCCTCCAGCACTCAGTGAAGCAAGGTGCTCAATAAATGTTTGTTTAATTATTAAATCCACCCCCAACACACACAATATTTCAAGGGCTGGGATGGGGAGACGAGGCTGGGGAAGACCTTCCAGCACCTGGAAGTGCAGGCAGGTCCTCAGCAGACATCCCTGAAGCCAGCTCTCAGCTGTGGGCTATTCTTCTCAGTGACAGGAGACAGGAGAGGGCCCCACATTCTGGGGCGGCACCCCTTGAGCCAGGCCCCCCAGCACAGGCTGTGGGGGCGCCCCCTGGTGGACAGTCCTGAGGCCGCAGCCTGCAGGCAGCTGCCCTGAGTGGGACAGAGCTGGCCAGCGGGTGTTGCTCTTGGCCCCTGGCCTGTGGAATGCAGATTTTGAAATAAGAGCTACCAGATGTGAGTGCACATGATAAAGTGTGTATCAAAGTAGCAGAGGTCATACCCCAGCCACGTGGCACGGCCCCCTATCGGCCCTCAGGGTCAATCCTTCCCTCCCATCCTCCAGAGACCCAGGGATCCACTTCCCTCGGCCTCTTGCCAATGGACCCTGGACCCTTCCCTCTGTGCCTGAGACCTGGAGTAGAACAGGACAGCAAACCTTCAGGCTAGCCCCAACACCACAGGCATGAACCAGACTCACAGCCATCTTGAAGCAGGAGAATAGCAGAGAAAGTCGGGGGCAGAGGGGACCCTTGGATGTAGGTTAGCTTAAGCATAGCAGAAGCAAAGCGTGTCAGAGTCAGAAGCAGGACATGAGAAATAAGGAAGGAAGGAGTGAGTTGGAACATGTAGGATAAGGAAAGTCAGAAGGACTTGCAGAAGCAGTTTGGTCATGAAAAATAGAAGCAAAGAGCAATTTACTCAAGAGATAAAGTAAGATTAGGATGGATGAGCATTTAACTTACAGGAGATAAAGTGAGGTTAAGCAAGTGATGAAAAACATATAAAAAGGCCATGAAATGTACGGCCAGGCGCACTGGCTCATGCCTGTAATCCCAGCCGTTGGGAGGCCGAGGCGGGCAGATCACCTGAGGCCAGGAGTTCCAGATCAGCCTGCCCAATATGGTGAACCCCGTCTCTACCAAAAATACAAAAATTAGCTGGGCACGGTGGCCTGTGCCTGTAATCCTAACTACTCAGGAGGCTGAGGCAGGAGAATTTCTTGAACCAGGAGGCGGAGGTTGCAGTGAGTGGAGATTGCGCCACTGCACTCCAGCCTGGGCAACAAGAGCGAAACTCTGTCTCAAAAAAAAAAAAAAAAAGACAGGAGGCAATTAAGACATAGGCTATGTTGAGGTTCCTGAGATGGGGGAACATCTGAGATTATCTGGAGGCCCCCATGTAATCTGTTTTGTTGGGGTTAGGGTCTTGCTGTGTCACCGAGGCTGGAGTACAGTGAAGCCATTATGGCTCACTGCAGCCCCCACCCCTGGGGCTCAAGGGATCCTCCCATCTCAGTCTCCTGAGTAGCTGGGACTACAGTCAAGCGCTACCACACCTGGCTAATTTTTTTTACACTGCACTCTAGCCTGGGCAACAGAGCAAGACCCTATCTCAAACAAATAAACAGGCCAGGCACAGTGGTTCATGCCTATAATCCCAGCACTTTGGGAAGCGGGTAGATAACTTGAGATCAGGAGTTTGAGACCAGCCTGGCCAGTATGGCAAAATCCTGTCTCTACTAAAATTACAAAACTTAGTTGGGCATGGTGGTATGTGCCTGTACTTCCAGCTACTCAGGAGGCCAAGACAGGAGAACTGCTTGAACCCAGAAGCAGAGGTTGCAGTGAGCCAAGATCCTCCACTGCACTCCAGCCTGGGCGACAGAGCGAGACTGTCTCTAAATAGACACACTTTGCACGCCTGCCTCCCAGATCTGCAGAAGAATCAGCGCGTGTGGTTCTAGGTACTAAGCCTCTGTTACACCAGCTTTGGGAAACATCCTGGCTTCCCAGCGCAGACCCCCAAGGGTGGCGGTGCAAGCAGAGACTAAGGCTGCCCCCACCCCGTGCTCCCCAACCCAACCCGAGACCCAGAGTCTGAACTCCAGCCAACACCCTCCCAAAAACAAGGGGACCCAGCCTGTCCTCTGCCTCCCATAGACACCCCAGTCTCTCAGTAAAACACCTTGGGGGAGATTGTGCCCTGTTCTCCCGTCCCCTCCCATCCTGCCTCACCCCTCCTCTCTCCCTCCTCACTCTGCTGCTCAGGATTCTATAAGTCCCAGGATTTCAGAGGCGACTTCCTAGGAGCCAACCCCTCCCGCTGGCTGGAGACCTCGGCTCACACCAGCCTTTCTGGGAGCCTCGGTTTCCCCTCCTAAGGCACCGGGCTGAGCAGAGGGAGGGAGGGAGGGAGGCACAGGTGTGTCTAGAGGTGGGCGGGCAGGTGCAGCCCAGCTTCCCTCCCTCCCAGCCTCCGCCCCACGGCTCCAATTAAGGGTCCTCCATGCTCAATCGCTGTATTTGACTCACTGGCGGCCTCGTTTCCCGATCGAGGCCTTTGTCCCCTTAATTGGCCATCTGCAGGCACAATTCTCTGCCTCCCTCCTACGCACGCTGGTCCCATATCCCAGGTCCAACTATGCGCTAATTGGGCACTTAGAGGGTCACCAGAAAGCCCCCTCCCCTCCCTGCCTTCCTATATCAGCCCCCACCTGCCGGTCCCTCAGACTTCAGGTTGGGCTCCCGGGAGTAGGGCGCCGCCGCGGGGAGGCCTTGGCCCATTTCCCAGCGCTTCCTCCTCCCCAGCCCGGGGTGCCCTGTTTCCAGAGTCCCCTGCCCTGCCTGCTCACAGATTTGGGGGTGCTTTGGTCAGCAGTATTGTGGGGAGTTACTCCAGACCACCCCGGCCATGCACCCCGGGGTCCCCGAAGGCCCTGGGGTCTCCGAGCCTGGCCCCCGGGAGCTGTGTGCCTTCGTGAGCGGGGCAGCTGCCCACATGCTGCGGGCCCTACAGCCCCGGCGCACCCGGCCCCCCAAGAGGCGGCCCAACCACAGAAGGTTTCTGCACAACCAGATCTGCAGGTGAGGGGGTGGCAGGGCGCGGGGAGAGGGAGTGGGGGGAGGTGGGCACGGGAGGGGGAAGAGGGACAGGAGCAGCCAGCCCCCTTGGTTGGGGGAGACCAGGCACAGACAGAACAGAGGAGCAGCCCCCAGGGCTGGATGCCAGCAACAGTCATTGTGCATTTATTGAGCACCTACTGTGTGCCAGCAAAGCATTTAAAGTTCCTCGCCTTCGTGGAGGTTGTGTTTTCATGGGGGTGGCGGGCGGTCAGGAATCACCAAAATAAATAGCTAGAATGGTGTGAAATGACCACATAGGTGACCCTTGCAACCATGATGCTGGCTGGACGCAGTGGCTCACACCTGGAATTCCAGCACTTGGGAAGACCGAGGCAGGAGGGTTGCTTGAGTTCAGGTGTTAGAGACGACCCTGCTCACACCTGTCTGCAGGCAGTTCACCAAGATCGAGGCCGCCACCCAGCGCTTGGCCCTATCCATCCTGTCCCAGGAGGGACCTCCCCAGAGACCCTCGCCCCGAAAGCCGCCGCCGCCACCTCCGTCCCCCTTCCTGGGGGTGGCCTGTGCTGTAGCGCCCGCTGAGGTTCCCCACACCGGCCCCAGCCTGAGTCTCGCCGCCCTGGACACCTCTACCCTGGACCTCTTTGACAACATTGCGCTCACCCCAGAGTGTGCCTCAGTGCTATGGGACCCCTCCTCTGGCCCTGATGCTCCCTTGCCAACCCCGGGTCTGGCCTATCACGACCTGGGCCAGCCGGGCCTGAGGCAGCTCCCACATTTCTGTGGCCCCCTGTCCCCTCCCCAGCATGCCCTGGGGGAAGAGGCAGAGCAGGTGGCTCCCAGCTGGGGTTGGGTGGACTGGTGGGAGGTGCCTCATGCCTGGGATTCTCAGAGGATCCCTGAGGGCTGGGGGACCAGCTCCCCATGAGGTCAATCACAGCCCAGCCCAGAATCCAGGACAGGCCAGAGGCCCCTCCATGACAGCTCTCCGGCCCTCTCCAGGGGCCCCCAACCTGTCTACTCCCTTCCTGGCAGACCCTGGGAAAATAAACCAAGCCCAGACCCCCATCTCAGACAACTGCCTCAGGGGTCTCCTCCTGGGCCCAGGGGCCCCACCTCCGTGTCTTCTGGGGACCCTGTTCTTGCTCCCCGCCTTCTCCCTTCCTTCTTCCCAGCCCCATCTTGGCATCCAGCCCTCACTTTCACCCGCTCACCTCTGCCTAATGTCTGCTCTCCACTCATTTATTCCCAAAGATGTATCGAGCGCCTACTATGGGCCAGGCCCAGATCTAGGACTTGAGGATTCAGCAGTGAAGGAGGCAGGTGGGACCCCTGCCTCTGGGAGCTCCCTTTCCTGTATGCATATGTGTGTTTTGGCGGAGAACTGACAATAAAAGAGATATGCATGCATTTTTCAAAAAGCAAGATTCATTTCCAATTCAGATTGGAGTTAGTGCTGCAAAGAAAATAAAACACAAGTCTGCGTGCGACGGCTCACACCTATAATCCCAGCACTTTGGGAGGCCCAGGCAGGCGGATCACTAGAGCCCAGGAGTTCAAGACCAGCCTGGGCAAGAGAGTGAGACTTCCGTCTTTACAAAAAATTTAAAAAAAAATTAGTCGGGTGTCGTGGCCCATACCTTTATTCCAAGACAGATGGGAAGTTCTCTCTTTCTCTCAACCACCATTTCCAAGGACAGAATCTAAATTATTCTAAACACCACTCGAGGGTGCAAGTGCACAAATGGGGAAACTGAGGTAGCACAGAGAACAAAGGATGAGGGCGGCATCGAATTCTTCAACTAATCGCTCCCTTAGCAGCCCCCTTCCTGGAAAGTGCTTGGGTATCTCCGTCAGCCTCCGTTTCTTGACAGAAGGGCCAGGGTTCGAACCGCAGACCTGCCTCTACTCTATATAGGGCCCTCTCTCTCTCCCGGCCTCTGCGATCTGCTCCATGCAATGGGGCCGGCCGAGACGCCTTCTCTCCAGCCGCGATCTGAGCCCTCGGAGACCACCGCGCGACTCCGCCCCGTCAGCCGCCACTCACGCCCTCTACGGCTCTCCATTGGCCGGACGGGCTGCTGCCCCGCCTCCACCGCGCCGTAGCAAGGTCATCATTTTCTCGGGACTCACAGCTCCCCGGGGCGGGAGCAAACCAGCGGCACATGCGGATTGGTTCAAAGGCGGGGGGGCGGGGAGAGGCAGTGGCACATGCGGATTGGCCGGAGCGGGGGGCGGTGGAGGAGGAGGAGGAGGAGGCGAGCCTGAGGAGTGTTGATTGGACGGCTCGGCCCTAAGTGGGCGGAACGCGGACGCTGCAGGGGGTGGGCCACGTGTCCAGCCCTAAAGAAACGGTGACCAGCCCTAGGAAGCCCGGGAGAGGTCTCAGCAGTGGCTGTCCGAGCGCCAAGAGGTGAGGGTGCCCCCAGCCTCACCTGCGGAGGGGCCGTTCCAGCCCGAACCCGGCACCTTCCGGGTAAGTCCTTTCGCTGCTGGCGCTATTTGGAGACCGACCTTCCCGCCTAGCAGATGGGAAAACTGAGGCTCTGCCCGGGCGTCCCGGGCCAAGGTCACAGGACCAGGAGGACTCCACCTGGCCCCGCCATAATTGGCTGGCCAGAGACTCAAACCGTCCCCCGAGTCGCGCCCGTTGCCTCTGTAACAGCCTTGCGGGGTGGGTAGGTTTAATCCTCGTGTCTTCGACAGGGAAACTGAGGCTAAGACAGAGAGAAGCTTTCCCAGGGTCACAGAACCAGGAAGTCCGGGCTCCAAGGCTGGGCTTCCGAGACCTCGTGGGGAATTAAACAGCCCTACCCCGCCCCCTGTTGCCGCCCACCTCCAGCCTCCTTTGGCCTTGGATACCCTCCACCCAGGCTGAATCTCTCCTCCTTCCCCAGGACACGCCCAACTCTTTCTAGCCCAGACCTCTCCTCCACATCTGTCTCTCTCAAACACACCCACTCTCACCCCAGTTTTTCACCTCCCCAAAACCAGTTTCCCTCCCCAGGATCCACTAGTAGTCTTCAGGTCATGCCCCTCGCTCAACTAGAAACTGGGGGCCTTCCTCCCTGACTTTCCCTGCAGCCCCACCTGTTCCTTCCTGTCTCTCTCCCCTGTCCCACTGGACCCCAGCCCCGACCTCCTCCTCTCTGGCCTTTGTCTCCAGTCCAGCTGCACCGGCGGGGCCATGAAGCCATCTCTGTATTTTGCATTTTGAAAACTTTTTATGGAATAATATCACATATACAGAAAATCATACAGTTTGCAAATACACAGCTCAAATAAATGTTTACAAAGGGAGCATGCTGGTGTAAACAGTATCCAGGGCCGGGTATAGTGGCTCACCCGTGTAATCCCAGCACTTTGGGAGGCTGAGGTGGGTGAATCACCTGAGATCGGGAGTTGGAGACCAGCCTTACCAACATGGAGAAACCCCATCTCTACTAAAAATACAAAATTAGCCGGACGTGGTGGTGGGTGCCTGTAATCCCAGCTACTCGGAAGGCTGAGGCAGGAGAATCGCTTGAACCCAGGAGGCGGAGGTTGTGAGTGAGCCAAGATCGTGCCACTGCACTCTAGCCTGGGCAAAAAAAGTGAAACTTGGTCTCAAAAAAAAAAAAAACAGTATTTAAAGAAAAAAGTCAAACATGCGCCACATTCCAGGATCTCCCGCCATCGCTATTTCCATCACTGTGGTCCCTGGGCAACCACTGTCCTGGCTTCTGACACCATAGATCCGTTTTGCTGGGTTTGGGCTTTACGTAAACCCTTGACTGTAGATAGCACTGACTAGACAACCTGTTGCACGTTGTCCAGAATTCAGAAGAAGCAGAATAGGACCCAGTGAAAATCAAGGCTCCTACACTCTGTTCCCCAGTGCCTGGTTCACCCGCCTGTCTCCTGTTCCTTGCTTGTTTGCCAGAGATAGCAGATACAGATATATGCGACACAGACACATTTTCTCTCCCTTTTTTTTTCTGGCACAAAAAGGAGCATTCCATACACACTGTTCTGCTTCTTTTCCACTTAACTTCTTTCAAACATGTTTTCATATTGTTACTTAAAGAGCTTCCTCGTAATTTTTTCTGGCTGTAAGGAATACCAGAGTATAGTTATGCCATGACTTACATAACCGGTATCCTAATTGTGGCCATCCATGCTTACTTATGCACCTTTGCTCCGGGGAAGAGTCCTGTAATGAGTAACCTTGTGTCGTTGCTAAATGCTTAGGAGCAGCTTTTGTGTTCAGGGGCTTTGTGTATTCATCATTTTGCGAAATGTGTCTGCTCGGCTCTCCCTAGGAGTTGTTGCAACCCACATTCCTGCCAGGCCAGAGGGGAGCTCCGGGGTGCTACAGATGCCTGTCCTAGGCTTTCGGACATGCCGGCCCCCAGATTGCCCCTCCATGGCTCCCCACTGCCCTCAGCAGAGACACTCCAGGGCCCTTGTGACCCACCTGTCAGCTAGCTCTCCAGCTTCTGGTTCCCTCAGAACCATTCTTTGGGGCCTGGACGTCTCAGGTCCTGCCTCCTGCTCAGGGGAGGAAGAATTAGCACGTGAGTGGGCGTGAGGGGTCACTCCATGGGAGAGAAAATGGCAAGGCTGTTGAAGAGGCAGAGCTGGGGCTGGAGGGGCTTCAGAGCTGTGCAGGGAGAAAGGGGGCAGCTGCATCTTAGTCCTGAGGACAGAGAGAAGCCACGGGAGGTCAGGGGACAGTTTGAGACTGGGTAGTAATAGTCAGCTTTGTGTTTTCTGAAAAGATCTTTTTTTGAGACGGAGTCTTGATCTGTCACCCAGGCTGGTGTGCAATGGCGTGATCTCAGCCCACTGCAACTTCCGCCTCCCAGGTTCAAGTGAGTCTCCTGCCTCAGCCTCCTGAGCAACTGGGATTACAGGTGCCTACCACCATGCCTCGCTAATTTTTTCATATTTTTAGTAGAGATGGGAGTTTCACCATGTTGGCCAGGCTGGTCTCAAACTCCTGACCTCGTGATCCTTGGCCTCCCAAGGTGCTGGGATTACCACCGCGCCCGGCCTCTAAAAGATCATTTTTCTGTCTTCAATTCCTCTGGGGGAACATAACAGCTCCTGCCAAGCTAGATCTGGCTCCCTCGAAATCCCAGCACTTACCACAGTTGTAATTATGTGATTAATTCACTGTGGTTTTGTTTCAGAGGGAGTTTCCATTCCATTTTATTTAATGGGATAAAATTTGTACAACATAAAATTCACCATTTTAACCATTTATTCGTTTTTTTTTTTTTAATGTTTTATTATTATCTATTTTTTAAAGACGGGGTTTCACTATGTTGGTCAGGCTGGTCTTGAACTCCCGACCTCAGGTGATCCACCCGCCTTGGCCTCCAAAGTGCTTGGATTACAGGCATGAGCCACCACGCCTGGCCAACCATTTATTCGTTTTTAAATTTGAGATACAGTACACATAGAAAACATTTTCTATGGTAGATAGATTTTGTTCAAAGAATAATAGGCCAAGCATGGTGGCTCACGCTTGTAATCCCAGCACTTTGGGAGGCTGAGGTGGGAGGATCGGTTGAGCCCAGGAATTTGAGGCCAGCCTGGGCAACATAGTAAGACCCTGTCTCTAAAAATTTAAAAATAAAAAATTTAGCCAGGTGTGGTGGCATGCACCTGTAGCTCCTTTGGAGGCTGAGGTGGGAGGATCACTTGAGCCCAGGAGGTGAAGGGTGCAGTGAGCTATGATGCACTCCAACCTAGGTGACACTATGAGACCTTGTCTCAAAAAAAGAAAAAGAATGCAGCACTTTGGGAGGCCAAGGCAGGAGCATTGCTTGAGGCCAGGACGAGAGAGAGAAGGAAAGAGAATGAATCCCAGTGTCCTCACCACCCAGCTTTGAAAAGAGCAGCTCCTTGTTGAGCCCTGCCTCCCTCAGCTTCCCGGAACACCTCCTGTCTTGCTTCCAATGAGCCTACAGGGTCTCCCATTTCGCTGGTGAATTAATGAATAAATGAGTGAGTACAAACAAATCGTACACACAGATGGCGAGAGAACTGCAGACAAAAGCCCAGCCCAAACGCCCAGGTGTGCGGCAAACTCGGGGACGCAGAAACAAGCGTCCCAGGGTCACAGGCCGAGGCATGCTGATACAGGGCCCTGCGGTGTATATGCTCTGACTGAGTGGAAGTCAGGTGTGCCCTGCATGGCTGCAGGGCCTAGGGCAGGTTAACGGGCTCTCTAGGTCGAGGTTTCCTCCCCTGCAAAAGAGTCACTGGCCTGGGGGCTTCAGCGGCCTGTCCTTTCTTTTTCTTTGTCTTTGTTTACTGTGGTAAAATGCACTTAACATAAAACATACCCTTTCAGCCATTTGGAAATGCACAGTGGAGTGGCATTCATAGGGTCATGATGTACAGCCGTCACCACCGAGCCCCTGAGCCTTTTTACCATCCCAAACGGAAACGCTACACCCCTCAGCAGTCACCCTGAACTCCTCCCTGCCACAGCCCCTGGCAGCCACCCATCTGCTTTCTCTTTTTTGAGACAGAGTCTTGCTCAGTCACCCAGGCTGGAGTGCAGTGGTGCGATCTTGGCTCACTGCAGTCTCTGCGTCGTGGGTTTTAAGCTATTCTCCTGCCTCAGCCTCCCAAGTAGCTGGGATTACAGGCACACAGTACCACATCTGGCTAATTTTTGTATTTTTAATAGAGATGAGGTTTCGCCATGTTGGCCAGGCTGGTCTTGAACTCCTGAGCTCAGGTAATCTGTCTGCCTTGGCCTTCCAAAGTGCTGGGATTACAGGCGTGAGCCACGGCGCTCGGCCCCATCTGCTTTCTGTCTGCGGATTTGCCTGTTCTGGGCATCTCAGGTAGACGGGATTGCACACTCTGTGGCTTTTGTGTCGAGGTCTATCCATGCTGTGGCCTGTGCCAGGACTTCCTTCCTTTCTATGGCTGAAGAACATGGCCTCAGTTTCCTCTTGGGGCAGGGTCCTCAGGATGGACCCTTCATTCAGGACGCCCTGGGGAATGGGCTGGCGAGACGCAGGAGGACACCCAGCAGAGCCTCCGTTTTGGGGCTGACGGTAACTGGGATCATGAAGCACTCGACGGGCACAGCCCCCACCTAGGAGAAGGCAGGGGTGGGAGGGGAACACCCAGAGCCACATGTGGACGTGGCCCAGAAGGCCTCCCAAGAAGTCACCTCCCTGCCGAACAGGACAGAAATAAGAAAGAAGCCCATCCCAGGCCGGGGGAACAGCAGACGCGGAGCCCTGGAGGTGGGAAGAAGGTTGGCACAGTGCCCCAGGCCCTACAAGGCTCTGAGTGCAAGGACCCTGGATAAGCCAACTGAAAATACTGGGAGGAGCCCTCAGGCCTGACCCACTGCCCTCTGCCCATCCCCAGAAAATGGCGGCTGCCAGGCCCAGCCTAGGCCGAGTCCTCCCAGGATCTTCTATCCTGTTCCTGTGTGACATGCAGGAGAAATTTCGCCACAAAATCGC
>PVKV010015877.1:0-12744 GCA_004027835.1 Alouatta palliata
AGCAGCAAAAGCGGCAAAAGCGGCGGCAAAAGCGGCGGCGGCAAAGGCGGCGGCGTCAAAGGCGGAGACAAAAGTGGCAAAAGCGGCCAAAGCGGAGGTGGCGGCAAAAGCAGCAAAAGTGGGTGGCGGGGGCGGAGACAAAAACGGCAAAAGCGGCAGTGGCAAAAGCGGCAGCGGTGGCAGCAAAGGCGGCGGCGACAAAGGCGGCGGTGGCAAAAGCAGCAAAAGCAGAGGCTTCAAAAGCGGCAGCGGCAAAAGCGGCAAAAGCGGGGGGGCAAAGGCGGCGGCGATGGCACCACCACCACATCTGGGGACCCGGGCCGGTTTTAAACCTCCCCTCCGCTGCCGCCGCCGCACTCCCCATGGCCCGGGCTCCGAAGGCACCGGAGGAGGCAGCCCTTCCGAGGATTATTCGTCTTCTCCCCGTTCCGCAGCCACCGCTGCCAGGCCTCTGGCTGCTGAGGAGAAGCAGGCCCAGTCGCGGCAACCACCCAGCAGCCGCCGCAGCAGCAATTACCTGGCGGCGGTCCAGAGCCAAGCAGCAGCAGAGCGAGGGGCATCAGCTACCGCCAAGTCCAGAGCCATTTCCATCCTGCACAAGAAGCCCCACCACCAACAGCTTCTGCCATCTCTCGCCTCCTTTTCCTTCAGCCACAGGCTCCCAGACATGACGGCCATCATCAAAGTGATCGTTAGTAGATACAAAAGGAGCTATGGAGAGGATGGATTCGACTTGGACTTGACCTATATTTATTTTGAAGCGTAATCCAAATTTCCATCTGACGTTTTTCTCCTTTAGTCTGTAGAATCTTATTTGACATTTATTTCAGTGCGAGTTTGTGGCGCTGAAATCCTCTAACTTTTGTTTATTTTAAAATGTCTTTATTTCAACATTATTTTTTAAAAACGTTCACTGGTTATAGAATTCTAGATTGACATGTTATCTTTTCTTTCAGCATTTTTAAGATAGAATTTCAATATCTTCTAGCTTGCATTGTCTTTTTTGTAAGACACACAATATTTCTTACTTATGTTTTCCTTCTATTCGTGGTATACTATACTTAGTGTTTTGTTGCCTTTTAAGGTTTTCTCAGACCAGGAGCAGTGGTTCAGGTCTATAATCCCAGCACTTTGGGAGGCCAAGGTGGACAGAGCATCTCTACTAAAAATACAAAAAAAAAAAATTACCTGGGCATGGTGGATCATGCCTGTAATCCCATCTGCTTGGAAGGCTGAGACACAAGAATCACTCGAATTCAGTAGGTGGAGGCTGCAGTGACCCAAGATTGCGCCACTGAACTCCAGCCTGGGTGACAGAGTAAGACTCTGTCTCACAAAAAAAAAAAAAAAAAAAAAAAAAAAAAAATTACTTCTTATTGTTTTTTTCAGAAATACATCCATGATAGTTCTACAAGTTTTTTTGTTGTTGTATATATGTTCAATCTGCTTGTAATTTTTTGAATGCTTAGGATCTAAGAGTTGATATTTTCAGCAAATTTGGAAAATTTGGGACTATTTCTCCACATATGTTTTCTATCCCAGTTTCTTTCTCCTTTCTTCCTAGGATTCCAATTATATGTATGTGAGAACATTTGATATTGCCCCACTATCTTTAAAATTGTCATTAACATTTCAGCATTTTTATTAGATGTGCTTCATTTTTATTATTTCTTACTGGAATTTCCTCAGATTTTCTGATAGTTTCCACAGTATCCAATTTACTAATTAGTTGAGTGATTAACTAATTTCAGATATTTTAGATTTTAAGGTCTGGAATTTTCATGTAAACATTTTCTACAATTACCATTTCTATACTGAGATTCCCCACCTTTTCACTCGTTATGCTCAGTATTTTCTTTATATTTGTCTGCTAATTCCAACACCTTTGTCTTCTCTGGGTCTATAATTAATGACTTTGAAAATTCATTAGTTATCGGTCACAATTTTTTTATATCTAGTGATTAAAATGAGAATTACGGTAGATATTGTGAAATAACACTTTATCAAAAGCCACGTTTTGTTTATGAGTAACAGTTTTTTCGTGAGTAGACAGTTTATTAACAGTTTTGCTTCATTTTCCAATGGCCTGTAAAAGCTTTGTAAAGGTGGATATAAAGTCAGTGTTACAAGTCTAAAGTAGATGCATGTCTACTGCACTCTGAGGTCTCAGATAAATGCCTGACTTTTCAGTCAGGTCTCTGTGTGCTGCTTGGTATTCCTCCAAGAACTTAAGGAGAAAACTACGTACATTTCCACGGCTGCTTCTCACCACCACTCCTTCCTGTACTTTTCCCTTGCCTGTACATGCAGACTGCCTGGCAGCCTTGAACTCTAATTTCTGACTACACATCTCAGTGAGATTGCTCTTCTCTGCTTGGACAGCACGTCTCAGCATCATTTCTAGAAAATGCCTAAAAGGCTAGAGCCATCAGGAAACCCACTTTATGTGTTTTCGTTCTTTCAAGTATCACAGCCCTATAGTGCCTGTGTTTCATTTTTATAGTTGTTTATGGTGGAAAGATCATTCTGATGATATCAGTTACTCTGTAAAAAATCAAAGTTGCTCTTGACAATATTTTAGTTTACATTGTAGTTATTCTTGTATATGTCTTTCTTAGGAGACCAGAAGCACCCTGAGGGCAGAGTTCATGCATTCTTTATCTTTGTTTTTTTTTTCCAGAGATTCTACACAGCCTATATGCTATTTATTATATTAGTAATTTAATTTGATTAAATATTTAATGAGAAATCTTTAGGAAAATAAAATGAATGAAACAAAACTTTATGAATTTTAAGAATAATTTCAAAAGCCACAAAATTCATTACACAGACTAGTTTTCTTCAACGCATCAGTTCTTTTATTTTCTGCAACAATCAGGAATACCTAAGTTCCTCATACTACCTTCTTCCCCTGCTGATTCACAAATTTATTATAATCAGAAGCATGTGAAAAACTGAGAAACAGGAGAAAACAATCACTCTGACTGTCCTTTGGTAATAGGAGTAATTATTAGGAGTCAATTGCAGCATTCCTTTTTATCTTTTGAGTTGCTTTGCTGGTTGTCATTCTCTATAGCCACTAAACAGTCCAGCTAGAATTTTCTTGGTCACACAGGGAAAGATGATGTTTGGAGTTTAGAGGTCAAGAAAACTCTGACGATTGTACTTATGCATGTTTTTGTTTAACTTGTGAACAAAGACTTATGGATAGGTTCAAAAAATAAATCCTTTTTTGCAACCCAGAATTCATTGTTCAGTGTGATTTTAGATACATGTAAGAAGGGATATTATGATACCTGAGACAGTTAACTAATGGGAGCATTGATAACCACAGAGGCTGATTCCAGGCCAGACTCAGTGGCTCACGCTTGCAATCGACATACTTTGGGAGACTGAGGTGGGAGGATTGCCTGAAGCCAGGAGTTCAAGACCAGCATAGGCAAGAAAATAACACCTTATCTCCACAAAAATTTTAAAATTAGCTGGGTATAAGGGCATGTGCCTATAGTTGCAGCCACTCAGGAAAGGGAAGCTAAGGGAGGAGGATTGAGCCCAGGGGTTGGTGGCTGCACAGTTTTGATAGTACCACTGTACTCTAATCTGGGAAACCAAGATATACCCTGACTCTTAATTTAAAAAGGTTGATTGTAGAACCATAGAAGAGATAGCTAGAAAGGATGGAACATGAGGGAAATCCTCAGCTGTATTTATTTTATATTTCAATTTCATATTGACTTGATATATAAGATGGCATTTTGTTTTAAAAGCTTTTATCTTGGGAACATAATATCTGGAGTTAAAGGTATTGCCATATTCCACACATCTGTACTATCCTTGAGTGTGATGATCGCTTAGGGTGTCAAATTGAGAACCAAGCAGATCCATCTATACTAAAAATGACCCTAAAGTAAATTGGTTGAAAAAATTAGACCTCAAAGATTCTTGGTTTTTCCATAGGTGTATTTTGAATTCTTCATCAGTATACCCATATAAAAGGAGATGAAAGAAACCAAAATAAAAGAATTACGGGCTAACAGGAAAACTGGATTAAAATAAGCATCAATTTCATTACAGAAAGCTAACTTGAAGATAAATCTTTTGAAGATAAATTTTGACACCAGTTCTTCACAGGAGCTAAAGTGGCCTTGATGGACAGTGGAAGAAATCATAACATGGAATTCCTCAAATAAAAATTTATTGACTTTAAATAATTTTGCCTAATGCTACATATACACAATTAAAAAAAAATCCTCTTTACACTGCAAAAAAAAAAAAAAAAAAACAAAACAAAAAAACCTCTTTACACTGCTAAAAAAAAAAAAAGAAAGAAAAGAAACCTTGATGAAGCCTCACCTGTTTAGGGCACAAGAGGACACACGTGTTCCATGTAATAAGGGTCAAAGCAAGAGTCCACTTCACTTGAACACAGATATTTTCCTTTAAGCTAGAAGATGACCTTTATTTTCGTTTTCACTTTTTAAGATTCTCAAGGTTATTTATAGATGAGAAGCTAGAAGTAAAGGTTGTAGCATCATATTATATAATTTCTAGAAAATGACTGAGCTTCCCAGCAAGGAATTGCCCTAGTGATTTTTAAATGATTCCAATTCACTGAGTTACTGAGATGTTTCTTCTCTGTGATTTTCTCCCTCATCTACTCAAGTATTTTGCTAATTCTCATACATGTGTAATTCCCAAACTCTCTCATCTCTTCTCCTATTCTGAGATACGTCCTGTAAACTTGGAGGTCATGCTCACTCCACATGTCCCCAGCTTACCCAGATCCTCCATTCTGCTCCTTAGTCAACCCTTGTCGACCTCCCTGAAAATCCCGCACAGAAATTGTCCTTTATACCTGCTGACCTCCTGAATCCAAAAGCTACATTTTCCACTGCCTGCCAAAATCTTTCACTCGGTATCTGGAGAACATTTTCCTTTATGTGTCAATTGTAAGCCAAATGAGAACAAACACTATATTGTTTTCGCTTTTGCCCTTTTTACCCATTCTGCAAACTACCTTATGTGACAGCTTTGTAGAATTGAAACTCAAAAATTGTTCTGGCCCTTTTTCATCCTCTTTGCCCTCACAACCTAGTCACTTTTCTAAAGATTCTCTGCCACATGTCCTAGATATCCATCCTGGACATCTGATGGGCCCCTGGTGTCTCTCCCTGTCATTAATCTTCCATGTGACTTCCACAGAATTGGTATTTTTTAACTTGGATAACAATGATGTCATTTTCTGTTTTCAAAATTCCAATAAAAACTTCAGTGCATTTCTGTCATTAAATACATGCACCTTAGTCCAAAGTATTCTCCCTTAAAACAGGGCTATCCCTTTTTTCTTTTTCTCCACTGTTTCTCCTATGTTTCTTGTGCTATAATGGAAGTGAACTCTAAGCAGGTTTTTAAGTATATGTTCCATTTTCCTAGCCCTGTGCCATGGTTAACACTGTTCTGTGTACCAGACATGTTCTCCCTTTCCTCCTTCCTTTTATATCAGCCTTCCAACATCTTACCCAGTCTTTAAAACTGCCTAATTTTCTTAAAGTCTTTGGCGACAAGTACAGCTAGAAACACTTTTTCAGCCCTCTTTGAAATTCTGTGTTCCATTATTAGTACTTCTACAAGGATGCTTGTTCATTTAGACAAATGTTTACTGAAACTTTATATGGATTGCTGTGCTTTTATTATTTGTGTACTTTTATTGTGATTTTCTGAGCTTAGTTGATGATATTTCCTTGAAGAAATTTATTAGGTTTTACTCGTGTTTTAATGTCTGACTTACAGCTCTTATCACAGTAGATGTGGCACTGTATTTACTGCAAGTCTTATGTCTCAAGGATAAAACCTTATTTTGGGAACCCTCAAAAATGGTAAGGTGTTCATTCTCACCACATCTGACTCAATATTCATGATCTGCATCAATCTGGAATCATGCATTCTGCCATCTGTCCCTTTTCTTGAAAGTCCTGCTGGCTGCAAAACAGCTGAGATTTGCTAACGGGTTAACGTGTTACTTCTCTCCTAATTAAAACTATTGGTATTTAACAGGAACTTGGCCTAGATAAAGGGTGACTCAACTGTAGAGAATTTCTGACTGACTGGTGGACTGATAGGGGTGATATTTTGGGGCTCGAACAGTTTTCAGTGCTTGGTAAGTGGCTGACAAGTTTATCTGTGTCTGAGAGATAACATGGGAGATTCCTGTAAACATGCGCCCATGTACTCACTCACAAATGTATCAGGGCTCTGCAATCCTATGAATGCCAGGTTCCTAAGAACAGTAGTAAGGAAGAGCTACAGCCTCACCTACCTTTGTTTCTCAGGGAGCCAATGAGGGTCTAGCCATTGCATGAGTCTGGATTCATCCAAGATAACTTTTTATTCCAAATCACATCTTCATTTTGTCTTAGTTAAACACAGAGGAAAATCAGTAAAGGAATCTCCAGCAACTAATGGGAATATTAATATTTTAAGATCCCACCTCTACCTTTAATGCTAACTTTACCTCTGTCTCTAGACTTTATCCCCACTTTCCCTGGCCCATAATAACAATGGAGTAAGGCTGGGTGCGGTGGCTCACGCCTGTAATCCCAGCACTTTGGGAGGCCGAGGCGGGTGGATCACAAGGTCAAGAGATCGAGACCATCCTGGTCAACATGGTGAAACCCCATCTCTACTAAAAATACAAAAATTAGCTGGGCATGGTGGCACGTGCCTGTAGTCCCAGCTACTCGGGAGGCTGAGGCAGGAGAATTGCTGGAACTCAGGAGGCGGAGGTTGCGGTGAGCCAAGATCGCGCCATTGCACTCCAGCCTGGATAACAAGAGCGAAATTCCGTCTCAAAAAAATAAAAATAAAAATAACAATGCAATATTTTTATAATAATAGTATATTTATCTATGGGTTGGCAGAATAATTGGACCCTCGATATTTTGCTATGGAAGACTGAGTACATTCCTGCTCTGAAACCTGATGAAATCTACTCTTCCAAGAAAAACCAAAGGCATGTTCTAATAAAAAATCTTTTGATTAGTGCTTCACTTTTTATAGATGTGGAGTGGTATTGCTGGTGGTGGTGTCTCATGCATTCCTGCAGACATGTATTTCACATAAATGAGCTACGTAAAACAAGGTAGTTTTCTTTCTCCCTCTACACATACAAATACACATGCATATGCTCATGCTTTTGGCAATCAAAAATACAATATTTTAGATAATTTAGTGACAGAGGTCAGCAAGTTAACTCAGAAAATATAAAACATTATTCTTTTAGACCTGTTAAATAACATTTTCTATGGAAATAACATTGTGGTAAATTGATAGGTAGGCAGGAAATGACAGGCATTCCTTAATAACAGGTTACCACGTATCTGTTAGATACATCTGATGGGCTCACCTGGTTTTACCATAGTCCTCAGTCTTGGGTCAGTTTTGTTGCAGATAATTATTGTAAGGTTAATGAGTTGTAGATAAAAAATTCTATATCAATAGTCACTTAGATGAATTATTTTTTTTAAACTTTTTAAAAAATATTTCAGAAAGTTACTACAGTCTACAGTTATAACTAAATGTGTCATTGAGAAACAAATACACAAAAATATACCCCATAAAAAGGAATTAAGCTAACATTTTAGTTGAATAATATGAATAAATACTAAGATTTATAAGGAATATAGGCATCCACACACACGTATAGTTTTTATGTTAGTATAGCTTTAAAAATATTAGGAAAAGGTCCAGCAGAGTGATCATGGTGTCTTATCAATATAAAGACAGTTTGGATTTTTGTTGAAAACAAAATCAAATAAAACATAAGTTAAATTATAAAAATAATGCAAACACACAACCGTGTGAGTGAAAAGATTTCATTAAGACACTTATAATTCCATGAGTATTTAGATTTCAATGGTTTTGTACCTCTTGTGAACACAGGTTATTTCCTCTCTTTACACAAAAGATAATGTATAAACTAAAAAGGGTAAAATATGAAAAACAAGAAGGATGTAAAGTAGAATCAAACTTTTTATTTATTCATTCATTCATTCAAGAGATATTTATTAAGTATCCACTATTTACCTGGACTTTCATGTCATTTTTATAGTACCTATTATAAATTCCAATAATAAAGGCCTCTCAATTATTATTTTTTAATTAAAGAAATAGTGATATACTTTAGATTTGTGTCCCCGCTAAATCTCATATTAAATTGTAATCCTCAGTGTTGGAGATGGGATCTGGTGGAAAGTGATTGGATCATAAAAGTAGATTTCTCATGAAGGGCTTAGCACTATCCCCTTGGTACTGTCTTTGCAATAGTGAGTTTCTCAGGAGATCTGGTGATGAAAGTATATGGTACCTCCCCTCTTACTCTTGCTCCTGCTCTCACCATTGGCTTCTGCCATGATTGTAATCTTCCTGAGGCTTCCCCACAAGCAGATGCTGTCATGCTTTCTGTACAGCCTGCAGAACTGTGTGCCAAAGAAACAGTTACATAGTCTCAGATATTTCTTTATAGCAGTGCAAGAATGGCCTAACCCAGAAAATTGGTACTGAGAAGAGGGGCCTTACTCTAAACACACCTGAAAATATGGAAGCAGTTTTGGAAATGGATAACAGGAAGAGGTTGGAAGAGTTTCCGGGGCTCAGAAGAAGACAGGAAGATGAAGGAAAGTTCAGAATTTCTTGAAAAGTACTGGGTTTATAGGCATGAGCCACCGTACGGAAAAGAATGAAAGAACTGAGTAATTTTATTCCAGTTCTTTCTGCCACTGAGAAGCAATTAACATTCAACTTTATTCTTGTCTCCATACTTTTTTCCCCAGTCATTTCCTGATAGGGATAAAAAGACTTAGAATTAATAAACATAATCTATTAGCTATTATTAATATTTACCCAAACTAATATCCAATTTAAAAATAAATAAGGCCTGGTGTGATGACTCACTCCCATAATCCCAACACTTTGGGAGGCCAATGCCAGTGGATCACCTGAGGTCAGGAGTTCAAGACCAGCCTGGCCAACATGGTGAAACTCCATCTCTACTAAAAATAAAAAAATTATCCAAGCGTGGTGGCACATGCCTGTAGTCCCAGCTACTTGGGAGCCTAAGGCAGGAGAATCGCTTGAACCTGGGAGGTGGAGGTTGCAGTGAGCCTGAGATTATGCCACTGCACTCCAGCCTGGGTGACAGAGTGAGACTCTGTCTCAAAAAATAAAAATGAAAATAAATAAGTATTTTCAACAAACAATGCTGGAACAACTGAATATCAACCTGCAAAATAATGAAGTCAAACCCCTTCCTCACACCACACACAAAAGTTAACTCAAATGGATTATGTAAGACCTAATGTAAATATAAATGTAAGACCTAAATGTAAGAGCTAAAACTATAAAATGCTTAGAAGAAAATATAGGAATAAGTCTTCACAGTCTTGGGTTAGTCAAAGCCTTCTGAGATGTGACATCAAAAGCATAAGTGACAAAAGAAAAAATAGTTAAGTTGGTCTTCATAAAAATTAAGTATTTTGTTGTGTTTCAACAGACACCATCAAAAAAGATAAAAGATAACCTACAGACTAGGAGAATGTATTTGCAAGTCATATTGCATGCATGCACTTCATAATGATATTGTAGTTGATGACAGACCACACACACAACAGTGGTGTCATAAGATTATAATATCATATTTTTACTGTACCTTTTCTATGTCTAGATACACAAACACCATTGTGTCACAGATGCCTACAGTATTCAGTACAGTAACATGCTAAACAGGGTTGTAGCCTAGAAGCATGGGCTATACCAGATAGCCTAGGTATGTAGTAGGCTGTACCACTAGGTTTGAGCAAATACTAGTATGATATTTACACAATGACAAAATTGCCTACCAACAAATTTCTCAGACCATACCCCAGTAATTAAGCAAGATGCAACTGTATCTCATGACAGACTGGGATCCAGAATACATTTTAAAAACCCTTATAAGTCAATAATAACCCAATTAAAAATGGACAAAGGATCTGAATAGATATTTCTCTGAAGAAGTCATCCAAAGCCAAAAAGCAAATGAAATGACGCACAATTTCAATAGTCACTGGGGAAACACAAATCAAAACCACAATGAGATACTACTTCACATCCACTAGAATGTAGTGAAAAAGACAGATAATGCTAAGTGTTGATAAAGATATGGAGAAACTGAAACTCTCGTATGCTACTGGTGGGAATGTAAAATGGTATATCCACTTTGAAACAGTCTGGCAGTTCCTCAGAAAGTTAAACATAAAGCTACCGTATGACCCAGCATTCCACCTTAGAGAAATGAGAACATGTATCCACACAAGAACTGGTACATACATTTTTTTTTTTTTTTTGAGACAGAGTTTCACTCTTGTTGCCCAGGCTGGAGTGCAATGGCATGATCTTGGCTCATCACAGCGTCTGCCTTCTGGGTTCAAACAATTCTCCTGCATCAGCCTCTGGAGGAGCTGGGATTACAGAAGCCTGCCACTACGCCAAGCTAATTTTGAATTTTTAGTAGAGACAGGGTTTCTCCATGTTGATCAGGCTGGTCTCGAACTCCCAACCTCAGGTGATCCATCTACCTCGCCCTCCCAAAATGCTGAGATTACAGGCATGAGCCCCTGCACCTGGTCAATTTTTTTTTTAATGGAATCTTGCTCTGTCTTCCAGGATGGAGTGCAGTGGCACCATCTCAGCTCACTGCAGCCTCAGCCTCCCGGGTTCAAGTGATTCTCCTGTCTCAGCCTCCTGAGTAGCTGGGATTCTAGGCATGTACCACCACACTCAGCTAAATTTTGTATTTTTAGTAGTGATGAGGTTTCACCATGTTGGCCAGGCTGGTCTTGAACTCCTAACCTTACACTACTGATCCGCCTCCCAAAGTGCTGGGATTACAGGCATTAGCCACCATGTCCATCCAAGAACATTAGATCTAAGCCTTCAGTTTACAATCTAAGAAAGAAAATGGATGGGCACTGTGTCTCACGCGTGTAATCCCAGCAGTTTGTGAGGCCGAGGTGGGTGGATCATGAGGTTAGAAGTTTGTGACCAACCTTCCTAACATGGCAAAACCCCATCTTTACTAAAAATACAAAAAATTAGTCAGGTGTGGTGGCACACACCTGTAATCCCAGCTACTCGGAAGGCTGAGGCAGGAGAATCGCTTGAACCCAGGAGGTGGAGGTTGCAGTGAGCTGAGATCACACCATTGCACTCCAGCCTGGGAGACAAGAGTGAAACTCTGTCTCAAAAAAAGAAAAAGAAGGAAAGAAAATGAGTGACAATGGTCTGTGAATGATATTCCACTCTGTCTCTTCCCTAAGTAAGAACTTCTCTTTCCTTACTAATGCAGAAGTTTAATCAAGAATTTTGTCTTTTCTGGAAAATGCAGAAGTAATTTCTCTGTTTCATCTCTTGGTATCTATCTGTCTATCTATGTGTCTACTCATCTATGTATCCACTCATCCATCCATCCATCTATATATTTTTAATCAGAAGAAACCTTAGGGAAAAAAAATTTAGTTCAATCCTTTCATTTTATGACTTATTTAGAATGCCCAGGTCTCATGAGGAGATGTACTCAAACCATGATTTTGTTAAGCATGTATTCTCCAAGCCAACACATTTGGTAGACAGAATCTACCAAGTGTAATGTAAAAACTAGCTGGTTATGTCTGTAATCCCAGCACTTTTGGAGGCTGAGGCAAAAGAATCACTTGTGCTCAGGAGTCTGGAACCAGCCTGGGCAACATAACAAGGCTCTATCTCTACAAAAAATAAAAAAATTATCGGGGCCGGGAGTGGTGGCTCACGCCTCTAATCTCAGTACTTTGAGAGGCCAAGGCAGAGTGATCACGAGAAATGAAGACCATCCTGGTCAACATGATGAAACCTCATCTTTACTAAAAATACAAAAATTAGCCAGGCATGGTGGTGTGGGCCTGCAGTCCCAGCTACTCTGGAGGCTGAGGCAGGAGAATCGCTTGAACCCTGGAGGTGGAGGTTGCAGTGAGCCGAGATCGCGTCACTGCACTCCAGCCTGGCAACAGAGCAAGATTCTGTCTCAAATAAACAAATAAGCAAACTAGCATAAATTAGCTTGTGGTGGCAGCAAGGTACACCCGTAGTCCCAGCTACTTGGGAGGATGAGGTAAGAGAATCTTGACTCTGGGAGGTCAAGGCTGCAGTGAGCCATGGTTGTGCCACTGCACTCCAGCCTGGGTGACAGAAAAAGACCTCATCTCCAAAAAAAGCAAAACAAAAAAAAGATAAAAACTTGACTCAAGGTGTAAACAACATTGAGGATGAATGAGAAACAATAGTATTGTGTTCAAAAAGAAGCTGAAACTGTAATGTCTGAACTCATTTTTTTTTTTTAATGAAAAGTGTGAGCTCCGGGGGACAGAGTTCATGACTTATTCATGTTTGCTTTATACCACATCTGACATACAGCAGATGTTCCAAGAACATTTGAATGAAGGAATGATTAAATCAATAAAATTACTCTTAGTAGGGTTATGTTCTTGGCCCTGATTCAGATATGTCCAATTTTTCTAGCCTGGTAGAATCTTTTGGAATGCTGACGTCACTACCCAGTATCTCTATTTCTTTAATTCTAATATATATTCTTTCATATTGTAATACTTCTGAAATCATGATGCATCTCTTATAGTACAGTTGATTTAGTTAGATAATGTGCTGTTTTTCCTGAAAAAC
>PVKV010015877.1:12844-26584 GCA_004027835.1 Alouatta palliata
TGCAATGGCGCGATCTCGGCTCACTGCAACCTCCGCCTCCTGGGTTCAAGCAATTCTCCTTCCTCAGCCTCCCGAGTAGCTGGGACTACAGGCACATGCCACCATGCCCAGCTAATTTTTGTATTTTTAGTAGAGACGGGGTTTCACCATGTTGACCAGGATGGTCTCGATCTCTTGACCTCGTGATCCACCTGCCTCGGCCTCCCAAAGTGCTGGGATTACAGGCGTGAGCCACCGCGCCCGGCCCCTGAAAAACTTATTAAATCAGTGGTGCATCTTATAGTCATTGACGTGTCAAAGCTGAGGAAATTAACTTGCTAATACTAGCTTGCTGTCAAACTTTGGTCTCATCAGAAAATGTGAGAGGTGTACATTAAGTCACTGAAATTGTTAAGTAAAAGAAAAGACAGAGCAATTTAACAGGGATAAATATAAGATGCTGAATTTGGATCTAAAAATCAACTACATATGTTCGAGAGGAGGGATATATGCTCCACAGCAGCAGCAGAACCTGGGCTGCCCATTCCTCATCTGCCGGACGCTGCAGGTCATTATCTACTCCCGGGCATGTTCCCGGGCCAGGAAGTTTCCCATTCAGCCAGTATTCCAGCCCAGACTCTCTCTCTCCTTGCTGCCCTGGTCAGTTAGCCCCAGTATGTGAACTCTGACAGGCACAAAGGTGTTAGTAAATTTGGGAATCTTTTTGGATAGGCTTCGGGGCTATAATGTTATAATCAACAGCAGTACAAGGGCAACAGATTTAGGAGTTTCGATGAACTGTAAGCTTGATAACATCAATGATATTATATAACTGGACATAAAGCAATCTAAGTAAATAGTTTCCAGCTTAAGGCTGGGCATGGTGGTGTGTGTCTATAGTCCCAGCTACTCAGGAGGCTGAGGCAGGAGGACCACCTGATCTCAGGAGTTCGAGGCTACAGTGAGCTGTGATTGCACCACTACATCTGGGAAACAGAGCAAGACCTTATCTCTAAAAAGAAAAAAAAGGAAAAGGAAAAGAAAAAAAAAAACATAGCTTCCAGCTCAAGTTAAGACTAGTTTTCCTCCTTTCTTTCTGCCCGCCAGTAAAGTGCTGGGCTACTTCCGCCCATACACTTGAAAAGTAAAGGCATGCCCACAGTCAAGCAATCAGAGCAAGAAATGGACTGAAACTCTTACCTGTTTCATGAGAAACAGTCAAAGGACACTTTGGGAGGCCAAGGTGGGAGGATTGCTTAAGCCCAGAAGATCGAGACCAGCCTGGGCAATATAGTGAGACCCGTCTCTAGAAAAAGAAAAAAGAAAGAAATAGTCAAAGGAATATGAGTTACTTGTCTCTCCAATGACTGAAAAGGTGACACGCTTGCAAATATGTGAATAATTATCTTGTGGAAGAACATTTTGTGATTAAATTAGAACTGATACATAGAAGTTACTGAAGATATTAACTCAATATAAATTAAACCATAATTCTTTTCAAAAATGGGTTGGGCTGCCTCTCAAACTAGCTACCCATCTCTAGAGGTATTTATGCAAAAATTAAGTGACATCTTCTAGGGAATTGTGGTAGCCGGTCTCCAAGATGGCCCCATGAGCCATACCTCTTGATATTCATGCCTTTGTATCATTCCTTCCCTTAATTGTGGACTGAACTTAACGAGTCACTTCTAATTAATAGAGTAAGACAGTATGCTGGGATATAACTTAGAGACAAGGTTATTAAAGCCAATATGGCATCATTCCCTTTATCTTGTATCACTTGCTCTGGGGTAAGCCAGCTGTCATGCAGTGAGCAGCCCTATGGAGAGCCCACATGATGAAGAACTGCAATCTCTTGCCAACAAGCAAGTGAGTGAGCTTGAAGCGGATCTTCTAGACTCAGTCAAACCTTAAGTTGACTGCACCTGCAGCTGACAGCTTGACTCCAACCTCATCAAAGACCCTGATTGGAACCACCCAGCTAAGTTGCACCAGGACTCCTGACCCTCCAAAACCATTTCAAAGTTGATACATTTGGGGGTAATTTGTTTTACAGCAATAGACAACAAATACAGGGATGTCACAGATGGTTCAAATATCTTGTTGGATCATAGTATTTTGTCTTTTATGACCCCTCTGACTTTGAGTCTACGATCAGATATGCAATGATATTTTCTGTCCAGAAGATTATTCCCTGATGGGAGTTAATGCTAAGCAAATGAAAACAAATTGCCATTGATATGCATTACTTTATTTTATGAGACAGAGTCTCTCACTGTCACCCAGACTGGAGTGCAGTGGTGCGATCCCGGCTCACTGCAACCTCCGCTTCCTGGGTTCAAGGGATTCTCCTGCCTCAGCCTCCCGAGAAGCTGGGATTATTGGCACCCACCACCATGCCCGGCTAATTTTTATATTTTTAGTAGAGATGGGGTTTTGCCATGTTGGCCAGGCTGGTCTAGGACTCCTGACCTCAAGTGATCCACCCACCTCGCCCTTCCAAAGTGCTCACAGGTGTGAGCCCTCGTGCCCAGCCTAGAAACGCTGCCGCTTACAGCCAGAATCCCATTGTCCAACTCAACTCTAACATTTCTTTACTCTTGGTTCCACCCTTGCCCCTTCACCTACTGCAGCCTGCTCGACTTATCTGTGTTTCCTTAAACACAGGCTTTGCTCCACCCAGCACCTGTGCAGCCCATTCGAGATCTGCCGAGCCTGTGGGTCATTATCTATCTACTCCTGGCCATGATCCAGGGCTAGGAAGCTTCCCATTCAGCCAGTATTCCAGGCTAGCCTCCCTCTCCTTGCTGCCCTGGTCAATGTAGTCCTAGCATGTGGACTCTGACAGCTACAAAGATATTAGTAGATTTGGTCTCTTTGGACAGGCTTCAAGGCTATAATCGTATTTTGAATGCTTTCATTCATCATACGATTATATGGGCATCCATCAAGGCTCATTTTGTCCTAGAAACTCTGAGTTTTGTGATTTCTACTCTACACCTTGTAAACCTTGGATTTTTTTTTACTTAGTTGTTTTTTTTTTTTTTTTTTTTTTTTTTTAGGCAGAGTTTCACTTTTGTTGCCCAGGCTGGAGTGCAATGGTGTGATCTCGGCTCACCGCAACATCTGCCTCCCAGGTTCAAGCGATTCTCCTGCCTCAGCCTCCTGACTGGCTGGGATTATAGCATATGCCACTGCCCAGCTAATTTGGTATTTTTATTAGAGACAGGGTTTCTCCATGTTGGTCAAGCTGGTCTCAAACTCCCTACCTCAGGTGATCCAACTGCCTCAGCCTCACAAAGTGCTGGGATTACAGGTGTGAACCATCATGCCCAACCTTTTTACTTAATATCTTAAATAATTACCCAAGATCTCCTCTCGGACAGAGAAACATTGAAACAATCTTTGGAGAGGCTGGGCAAGATGGTTCACGCCTGTAATCCCAGCACTTTGGGAGGCCAAGGCAGGTGGATCATTTGAGGTCAGGAGTTAGAGACCAGCCTGGCCAACACAGTGAAAATACAAAAAATTAGCCTGGCATGGTGGCAAGTGCATTTAATCCCAGCTACTCAGGAGGCTGAGGCAGGAGAATTGCTTGAACCCAGGAGATGGAAGTTGCAATGAGCCAAGATCGCACCACTGCACACTCCAGCCTGTGTGACAGAGTGAGACTCTGTCTCAAAAAAGAAAGAAAGGAAGAAGGAAGGAAGGAAGGAAGGAAGGAAGGAAGGAAGGAAGGAAGGAAGGAAGGAAGGAAGGAAGGAAGGACGGGCCTTTGGAGATTCATTTTAACCGTTCATTTATAAATTTTAAAGATAGTCTTTGAGATATAGCACTGGTGATTGCCTCTAAGTCTGTCAATACAAGTTTAATAAAATAGGGCTGTTTCTCAGACTACAGGGTTGGGAAGAATAGGGCCCAAAGAAATACTTTTATAAACACGTTAAGATCGCTGTGAAAGTAACTAATTCATGAATCTGTTTACCTTGGCAGTGTCCATAGGGTTCATGATTTCATACATGACGTTTTTCTTTTCCGCTCCAATACAAAGGTAAATCAGGCAAATGCATATTAGTTTTCCTAAAGATTACTGAACAAACTTTTGTACAAACCAGTGCCAAAAGCTGCACTAAAAGTAGATGAGAAAGTTATTCTGGATGTGTTTAGCACCTATAAAATACTCAAGTAAATTGTGACTATTACTTTCCGTCAAACAGATGATCAAAGACATTCTCTCCTTTTGATCCTAGTTGTTCAGATTTCTACTGCCTTCCTCATCAGTAGAATTCACTAGGTCTACAGATAAAGTCTGCAAAAACCTCAGCAATCAACAGGCAGCTCCACAGCCTTTTCACAATATTGCTCTACCTTATTTTAGCACCTTATATTTCCCTATCACTTTACACCATGACATTCCTGCATTGAAATCATTATGTCAAATGAAATGTGAAGGGAAGAAGTTGTCAACTTTAGAAAGATCTGAGCATTTACACACCTGGTCCTTTCCAGTGGGCAGTTCAAAGGCAAAGCAATCTAGTCACAGAGGGAGGAGAGTTAAACTGAAACTATGACTATTCAGTGTCTTTATTACTTTGAAGACCAAAGAGTGTTTGATCCTTGTTCTAATACCTGCGTCTTGGTAAAACTGTAATGAAGTGCATTGATGCATCTCCAGCATCTACATTAGCATTTAATTCTTGCTCATTCCACCTTTCCAAACAATCATGAGGAGCGTAAATAAAGAGTATATTGTATTTAATAAAAGCAAGTGACAGTGTGGGAAATATATACTTACTTTTAAAAGTGGTGTTTTAAACTCATTTGGTCAATATAGAAGAAATACATGCTCATTACAGGATATTTGGAAAATGTCAAAAAGAATAAATTTTTTTTTTTTTTTAAGATGGGGTTTCACCATGTTGGTCAGGCTGGTCTTGAACTCCCGACCTCAGGTGATCCGCCCACCTCGGCCTCCCAGAGTGCTGGGATTACAGGCACGAGCCATCGTGCCCAGCCTATTTTTTTTTTTTTTTTTTTTTTTTTGAGGCAGAGTCTTGTTCTGCTGCTCAGGCTGGAGTGCAGTGGTTCGATCTCGGCTCACTGCAACCTCTGCCTCCCAGATTCAAGCGATTCTCCTGCCTCGGCCTCCCGAGTAGCTGGGATTATAGGCGCCTACCACTACGCCCAGCTAATTTTTTGTATTTTTAGTAGAGATGGGGTTTCACCATGCTGGCCAGGCTAGTCTCGAACTCCTGACCTCGTGATTTACTTGCTTTGGCCTCCCAAAGTGCTGGTATTACAGGTGTGAGTTACTGCATCCAGCCAAAGAAAGAAATTTTTAGAAATCACATTTATACCAACCAGCCAAAAGATAGCCATTAATAATGTTTCAATTTCTTTTTGGTCTTTTATTCATGCACAGTTTAAAAAAACAATTGCTGTGATATATATATATATATACACATACATATATATTATGTATATACTTTTGTGTCCTATTTTCACTTCCAATTATAACATAAGCAAAAAAAAATGCATACTTTGAAAGTTGATGTGAGTTCAGAGTTTAGTAAAAATATGTGTTTCATTTGAATTGGAAGTCAAGACTATAATATTCCTTTGAACATTATACAACTATATTTCTTCATGATTCCACCATTCCCTTTTGCATGAAGTTGAACATTACATTTTTTTTTAGACTTTGAAAAGATTATGTTTTGGACAGTGCATTTGATTGCTAGCAGTTATTTTATAACAAAACAAATTTGAATTAAAAACATTATTTTATTTTATTTATTTATTTTTTGAGATGGAGTCTTGCTTTGTAACCCAGGCTGGAATGCAGTGGTGTCATCTCTGCTCACTGCAACCTCCACCACCTGGGTTCAAGCGATTCTCCTGCCTCAGACTCCTGAGTAGCTGGGATTACAGGCACGTGCCAACACGCCTGGTTAATTTTTGTATTTTTAGTAGACAGAAGGTTTCACCATGTTGACCAGGGTGGTCTCAAACTCCTGACCTCAGGTGATTTGCCCGCCTCCGCTTCCCAAAGTGCTGGGATTACAAGAGTGAGCCACAAACATTATTTTAAATCTCTTAGTTTGCACTGGGTCTGACATTTATATCAAGAAATACTTTATTTGACTTATTAACATATCACCAAAGATCTAGCATTATCTTTAAATTGAAATAATTATGTTTCTTATAATAATAATAGGCTTCTGTGAAGCAATGATTTTAAAACTTCATATCACAAATATTTATTAAACTCTTCAATGTTACATCAGTTTTCCTCCCACACCTATACTGCAGTCCCAGAATAAGACACATAAGGAGTAGTAATCAAGAATTAAGATTTTCTTGTTAAAAACTGTCAAAAGTTTGCTACACCAGCATCCAGCGACAGGAGGAGAAATGTCTCCAGACTACTACACTCCCCTGCAAGCCAGGTTTTAATTTGTTGAGAAGGGGGGAAAGCCTATAAAAATCCTGGCAAAATACAGAGCTGCTAATTTAATCAATTTTAGTAGTTGAAGCAGTGATTTCAAGTGCTAACACAATCTGTTGAAAGAACTAATTTCCAAGGTAGGGGAGATTCATTTATTTCTACTTTTTCTTCCCAGTTTTCCAATCTAAGTCTATGTGGGCAGCCATCATGCACTCACTGAGAGACTTCCTCCCACGAGTTAGGAGTCTTGGGCCATAACTCAAGGGCTGAAGGAGCAGAGAAACAGACCTTCCTTTTCCCTGGGGAGGGTTTTCCAGGTGCAGATGAAGTGGACCTCAACCAATAGATACCTATAGTAATAGATACTTGCTTGAGGGTTCATTAAGATGCATTAATGAGGGTGCATAAAATCATGCTGAACCACAAGAAAGGGCTGGTGCTTTCTACACACTGCCCCTGAGGTGAGGGGTGCTCTGCGTCTCCCCTCATTCTGAAATCTCCCAGTTCTCAGCCTGGTGCGGTGGCTCATGCCTGTAATCCCAGCACTTTGGGAGGCCAAGGCGAGTGGATCATCTGAGGTCAGGAGTTCAAGACCAGCCCGGTCAACATGGCAAAACCCCGTCTCTAATAAAAATACAAAAAAATTAAGTGAGCATGGTGGCGCGTGCCTGCAGTCCCAGCTATTGGAGAGGCTGAGGCAGGAGAATCGCTTGAACCCGGGAGGAGGCAGTTGCAGTAAGCCAAGATCACACCATTGTACTCCAGCCTGGGTGACAGAGTGAGACTCTGTCTCAAGAAAAAAAGAAAAAAAGAAATCTCCCAGTTCTCACTGCCTCTCATCATTAAATTTCCTTTATGGCAGTGTAGTGGTACCATATTTTGATATACTAACAGATATGTTTCTAATTCCTGGTAGCTCCTTTATACCCCCTTGAAAGCTATACAATGAGACATTAATTGCCTTAAGGAAGGATTGCTACAGCAGAAAAAGCTTTTTGAGATGATGAGCTAAACCCTGAAGATCTCAGAGCATCAACAATTTAGAAGATCGCTAAGTTCCATCTCTGAGACTAGATAAAGTTTACTTGGGCTAGAGGAATGAAGAGAGAGAATCAGAAGGAAAGAAGGTTTAGATACCAGTAGGTTCCTAAGAAAGGGTCGGGGACCTTCCCCAGGCTGGACACTGTGGCTCGTGCTTGTAATCCCAGCACTTTGGGAGGCCAAGGTAGATAGATCGCTTGGGGTTAAGTCAGGAGTTCGAGACCAGCCTGGCCAACATGGTGAAACCCCATCTCTACTAAAAATACACACACACACACACACACACACACACACACACACACACACGTAGCTGGGCATGGTGGCTCACATCTGTAATCCCAGCTACTTGGGAGAGCCTGAGGCAGGAGATTCTCTTGAACCCAAGAGGCAGAGGTTGCAGTGAGCTGAGATTGCCCCACTGCACTCCCTCCAGCCTGGGCGACAGAGTAATACTTACTCTGTCCCCCCCAAAAAAAAAAAAAAAAAAAAAAAAAAAAAAAAAACAAAGTCCTTCCCCAGCTTCCTCTCATACCCAATGCGTATAAAGAAACCAAAATCGTGGAAAGCTGTAATGATTCCCAGAATAGAGCCCATGGAGGTTTCAACAGACCACAGTCCTCTCATCCGCCATGGCGAGCAATCAAAACATTTCCACACCCCGAGAGTAACACAGACCTGGGGCAAGAGCTTGGGTACCCACCTAGTTTTGTGCAGTCCAGGAATGATGAGGGAATTATGAAAGTAGGGAAAAAGAACTGTATCAAGAGAGGCTTCGCAGTTAGGAAAAAAAAGCAAAAAAAAAAAGCACTTGGGAAGCTGAGGCAGGAAGATAAAAATAAAATAAAATAGGTCAGGTGTGCTGGCTTATGCCTGTAATCCCAGCACTTTGGGAGGCCAAGGCAGGTGGATCACTTGAGGCCAGGAGTTCAAGACCAGCCTGGCCAACATGGTGAAACTCCGTCTCTACTAAAAATACAAAAATGAACTGGGTGTGGTGGTACATATCTGTAATCCCAGCTACTTGGGAGGCTGAGGCAGGATAATCACTTGAACCCAGGAGGTGGAGGTTGTAGTGAGCCAAGACTCCACCACTGCATTCCAGCCTGGAGGACAGAGTGAGACTCTGTCTTAGAAAAAAATAAAATAAAATAAAATAATAAATTATAAATAGCCACCTGGGCCAAAGACAGAAAAATCAGATATGACGTGGTACATGTTGGCAGATGCCGGCATGGTCTGATGAGCAAGGGAAAGATACCACCTGTCCCCACCCTGATGCTGTGCCACTAGGTAAGTCCCCAGATCTCAGAAGAAAAGAGCAGTGGGAACCCAAAACTGACTAAGATTTAGTATCTGTCACTTAGCAGATTGACACTCTTTGAGTGCAAAAGAGAAATTAAGTTGTGGGAAAATGGAAAAAGGCATATTTCTTGCAAAACCGATTCATGTCATGAGATTTACACTGGTCACATGTATCCCACGGAATTTCCAATAAATGTATACCATAGACAAAAGACTTTGAAAAAACGTCATACGTATTAGACTTTGAATAAGAGTTGGACGTCATGCAAGAGTGTGAAGAAAAGAACATCTTTGTTGTGTTCTAATCAATATCAGCTTCAGATTGGAATTGACTTACACAACTCAGGAAAGCCATTATACCCATGCTTACAGTTCATTGCAGAAAGAGGCCGTGTATTAAAATCAGCCCAGGAAGAAGTGCATCAGTGCAGTATCAAGGAAAGTTTCAGGTTATTGAGTTTCTCATTAGTATTGTGTTTTTAATTTCAAAGACACTGTTTTTTTTTCTCCAAGGCGGAGTTTCACTCTTCTTGCCAGGCTGGAGTACAATGGCACAATCTTGGCTCACCCCAGCCTCAGCCTCCCAAGTAGCTGGAATTACAGACATGCGCCACCACATCGGGCTAATTGTGTATTTTTAGTACAGGCAGGGTTTCTCCATGTTGGTCAGGCTGATCTCAAACTCCCAATCTCAGGTGATCTGCCCACCTCGGCCTCCCAAAGTGCTGGGATTATAGATGTGAGCCACTGCGCCCAGCCCCCATCATCTAGGTTTTAAGCCCTATATGCATTAGCTATTTGTCCTATTGTTTTCCCTCCCCTCACCCCCTACCCCTCAACAGGCCCCAGCGTGTCTTTTTCCCCTCCCTGTGTCTGTGTGTTCTCATTGTTCAACTCCCACTTATGAGTGAGAACATGCAGTGTTTGTTTTTCTGTTCCTGCGTTAGTTTGCTGAGAATGATGGCTTCCAGTTTCATCCATGTAACTGCAAAGGACATGAACTCATTCCTTTTAATAGCAGTATAGTATTCCATGCTGTATATATGCCACATTTTCTTTATCCAGTCTATCATTGATTGGCATTTGGGTTGGCTCCATGTCTTTGCTTTTGTAAATAGCACTGCAATAAACATACGTGTGCATGTGTTGTTATAGTAGAATGGTTTATATGCCTTTGGGTATATACCAGTAATGGAATTGCTGGGTCAAATGGTATTTTTGGTTCTAGATCCTTGAGGAATCCCCACACTGTCTTCCATAATGGTTGAACTAATTTACATTCCCACCAACAATGTAAAAGTGTTCCTATTTCTCCACAAACTCGCCTGCATCTTCTTGGTAGTCTTAAACACAAATCTGTGATGTTGTGAAGATGTTCACTACATAAAGTTAGTAAGTATATGGCAGGTAATTCCTCAGAATTACCTAAGTAATTATGCTTAGTAAATATATGGCACTTAATTCCTTTTTCATTTTTTTTTTCAGACTTCTCTTAACTACCAATGACACGTAATTCCTCAGAATTCAGTTTCAGAGAACTTAATCAGAGCCTATTTTATTTTCACTGGATATTGAATTCAATATTGACAGCTCTTTCCCTTCAGCACTTGAAAAATATGATGCCACTTCCTTTTGATATCTGTGGTTTTTAATGAGAAATTCACTCTTGCTCAAATTGCCCTTTCCCTACAGGTAATGTGTCATTTCTCTCTGACTGTTTTCAGGTTCTATTCTTGAATCTGGATATTATAAATCTTATAATGTATCTAGACATGGATTTAGTTGAGGTTTTCCTTTTGGAGATTTGGTCAGCTACTTGAATATGTACATTTATGCCTTTTACCAAATTTGGGAGGTTTTCAGCTATTATTTCTTCAAATCTTTTTCCAGTCTCCCATCCTACTTTTTCATTCCTTCTAAGACTGATGAAATGATTGTTAGCTGTGCTGTTATTGTCCCGCTGGGTCCCTTAGGCTGTATTCAGCCTAAGAGGATTGATGAAACAATCATTTCATCAATTATTTTTTCTATTGTTCAGATTGGATTATTTCTATTTATGTATCTTATAGGTAACTGAGGTAACTGATTCTTTTCTTTGGATCTCCATTCTGCTGTTGAGATCATCCAGTGAGGTTTTCAATTTCACTTACTGTATTTTTTGGTTCTAAAATTTTCATTTTGTTCTTCCTCACACCTTCTATTTCTTTGCTGAGAATTTATGTTTCCACTTGATTCAAGACTATTTACAGCTGCTCATTGCAACACTTTTAGTTAGCTACTTTAAATCCTTGTCAAATAACTTCAATATCTGATTCATGAGTGTTGCTATCTGTTGATGCTCTTTTCTCATTTGATTTGAGCTTTTCTTGGTACTTAAGATGATGAATAATTTTGGATTTATTCAGGCCATTCTGAATATCACGTTATGGAGATTTGGTTTCTCTTCAAATCTTCTATTTTAGCCATTGTCAACACATTTAGGTTGAGAGTGCATGTCTTAGTCTATTTTTATGGGCTGTAGTTAAAATTCAACTTAGTGTTGAAAGTCTTTGCAGTTCTATTCTGGTCTCTCTCATTTTTATGCTACCCAGAAGCCAATTTGAAACCTGGAGAGTACCCCACAACCTGAAAGCTTTTTCTTGTTGATTCTGATTGATTTTATACATGGGCTGCTCATAGGTGTGCCCAGGGCATCATACACATATTTAAAGGACCCTTTTTTATAACTTTCTCCATAATCCATCCTCCACTTTCTATTGGAAGGAGAAAGTGGGTACTTCTTTGCTGTCATTCACTTAATTTGGGGTAGGGTTAGTCAACAGAGTCTCTACGATGCCTGCTGGAGAGGTAAGAGGGGTGCTACCTCTCTTTCAGCTAATGTAGTTGGGATGGTTGAGAGAGCTTCACTCCACCATCTTAGCAGTCACAGTGTTTGGTGAAGAAGGCAAAGGATGCATCTTCTTTTGCGGTTTTCACCTGGGAGTGTACTGTTGTGCAGTAAAGGATTAACTTTGCCCAGAGAGAGGTTTGTCTTTTGTATTCATCTCCTGGGAGGTAACCTCTAAATCTTTGGAATGTCCTGCAGGCCTTGCTTGGGCCATGCAAGATAATATATAACAACAGTGTGATTTATGGTTGGAGCTTTAGGCTGCACTGAATATTCTATGCCAACATGTGATTTATAGTGGGGTACCTCTGGCCATGCAGTATCAGCTCTGGAGGGTCAGGAGACTAAGATCAGCCACAGTGGGGGTCATCCATGTCCACATAGTCAAGTCTCAGTGAAAACTCTGGGCATCAAAGCTCAAGTGAACTTCCCTAGTTGGCAATACTCCATGCGTATTATCATCACACATCATTGCTGGGAGAAGTAAGTGCTGTCCATATGGCTCCACTGGGAGAAAACCACTGGAACTCACACCTGGAACTCTCCTTGACCCTGCACTAAGCACATCTTCCCTTGGCTGATTTTAATCTGTATCCTTTCATTGTAAAACCAATGTATAGCACCATAGCCACGAGTATAATGGCTTTTCTAATTTCGGTGAGCTCTTCCAGTGAATTATGGAATCTGAAGGTAGTCTTGGGGACCCTTGACTTGGAATTGGTGTCAGAAGTACAGGTGATTCTGAGAAATCCCTCTGCTTGCAGTAGGTGTCAGAAGTGAGGGTGCTCTTGGGTACTTTTGAACCTCGTAGGTATGTATAGTCAAAAGGTCCCATCCTGCAGTGCTGCCCTATTCCAAATTATTTGGCTAGGAATTGTGTGCTTTGGGGAGTCTTTTTTTTGTCTGTGCCCATTGGTTTTTCCAGGTTGCAAGCTACTCTACTGTTCATTTGGCAATATGTACGAGCTCCCTCTCTCCCTCTAAGCAATCCTAGGGAACTCACTACTGTGTTGTTTTTTAAGTCCTTAGGTTCTACTTTCTTTTCTCCACCAGTGAGTCTTCTGATACATGCTTTATGTATTTTTCTAGATTTTTAGGTAATTAGCAGGAGGAAGGGGTGGAATGCACTCTCGTTTCATTTTGTTTCGTTGTTAGAACCAGAAGTCTCAATCATTGCTTTTAACTTGAATGTTTAATGTATTTGCACTTAATATAATTGCTAATATGCTTGAATTTATATATACTACCTTACTATTAGTTTTTATTTGAACTATCTATTTCTTCATTCCTTTCTTGACTTTTTATATTACATAATTTTTTACTCTTTTTTCCTTTGTTTACTTGTTATAATTCTTTTACTATTTATTTCTTACCCTAGATATTAAAACATCCATCTTTAACTTACCTCCTTAATAATGCTAGGATACTAAAACCCTTTAATTCTATTTATTGCCTCCCACTTTTGCATTATTATTCCCATGAATTTAATTTCTACATATATTTTAAACCTCCCAGAATAGTACTGTTATTGTTTTGCATAGTCAGTGTTTGCAGTTTTGTAAAGAGGTCTTTGAAGAGCTTCTTGAATCCTAAGGGTTGATGTCATTCATAGCCATTACTTCTTCCAATATCACTTCTTCCCTGCACTCTCCTCTTTAACTCCTCAGACTCTGACAGGTTATACCTTTTCACTGTGTCACACATGTTCCTAATGTTCCTGTGTTTTTTCTTTAAAAAAAAAATCTCTGCTTCAGTTTCGATATTTTCTATTTACTTGTCTTCCATTTCAGTAATTCTGTATTTTGCTGTTAAACCTGTGTAAGGACTTCTTAATTTTAGATATTGGATTTTTCAACTTTTGAACTTTGGTTTGTTTCTTTATTATAAAAACCAATTATCTAAAGATATTAATCTTCTGATCTAACTCCAATTCTCTGTGTAACTGTTTCTATTGAATTTTTTCTTTCTCTGATTTTGGATATGTGGTCCTATATTTTTGTATGTATAGAATTTGTTTGTTTGTTTGTTTTAAACACCAGGTATGGCCGGGCGCCGTGGCTCATGCCTGTAATCCCAGCACTTG
>PVKV010015877.1:36262-52816 GCA_004027835.1 Alouatta palliata
ATTCTCCTGCCTCAGCCTCCCGAGTAGCTGGGACTACAGGCACGTGCCACCATGCCCAGCTAATTTTTGTATTTTTAGTAGAGACGGGGTTTCACCATGTTGACCAGGATGGTCTCGATCTCTTGACCTCGTGATCCACCCGCCTCGGCCTCCCAAAGTGCTGGGATTACAGGCGTGAGCCACCGCGCCCGGCCTAATATTTTCATCCACCTTCTTTAGTTCTCAGAGGAAGTACTAGTCTGTGCCGCCTATTCTGCCACTGGCACAAGTTTTCAACTCATTGAGATAGCTGTTTCTATTGAAGTATCAAGACCAAAAATATATTTACTAAATTACCAAAATTACTGACTTATAAATGAAAATGCTTAGATTTGCAGCATTACTTTATTCCAGTCTTTTGTTGCTAAGATCTTAAGGCATTCGCTCACTTGTTAAAACCTTTACAAACTTTGATACATAAGAGCAAATTACCCCTGGTGGTTTCAAATTTTCTTTTGGTAGCTGACAAATTTTAGCAAATGGAAGAGATTGACTAAAAGCTTCTCCGATGTCTGTTTTAATACTATGATTTCTCCTTTGTATAATGAATAGAAAATGGGGTTACTGAAGACTGGTATAGAGTCCCAGGTTTTGAAAAATTAACTTAATAGGATTACTGAGCTAGTGATTCTCAATCTCTATTCTCAAGCACATTTTTAAAAATAGATTGTTACACTCCCAAGAAAAAGCAAAAAACTGTGAAAGAGCTTCTTGACCTTTTGTCAACACAGGATTAATCTCTAGAAGAAAGAAAGACTTCCTTGCATCTCAGGGGGCACTTGTGAATTGATTGAGGAATAAATAATGGGAAACTATGAGTGAACTGGGAGAGCTAAATGTTAAATAGAACTCAAAAGTTAGTATAGATCAGAGGCATGTGGAATATAGACTTTACTAGGGAAAACACCGTAGGTTAGCCATATCTCCTCTTTTTCCTTCTTCTTCTTTTGAGATAGAATCTTGATCTATCCAGGCTGGAGTTGGCTCACTGCAAGCTTCACCTCCCTGGGTTCAAGCGATTCTCATGCCTTAGCCTCCCAAGTAGCTGGGATTACAGTCATGGACCACCACACCTGGTGAATTTTTATATTTTTAGGAGAGATGGGATTTTGCCATGTTGGCCAGGCTGGTCTTGAACTCCTGGCCTCACGTGATCCACCTACGTCGTCTTCCCAAAGTGCTGGGATTACAGGCATTAACCACCACGCCAAGCCAACCATATCTTTTTATGCCAGCACTCTATTATAATTTATCTGTATTTACAGCAAACTATTTTAAGACAGTTTTACAGTTTAAATGTTTTAATAAAAATGCATTTTGTTCTACTTTATTAATTTTAATGTTTTTTTAAATTTAGTGACAGGGTCTCACTCTGTCACCCAGGGTGGAGTGCAGTGGTATGATCATAGCTCACTGTAGACTTGGACTCCTAGGCTCAAGCAACCCTCCTGCCTTACCCTTCCAAGTAGCTCAGACCACAGGTGTGTGCCACTATACCTGGCTTTTTTTTTTTTTTTTTTTTTTTGTTGGAGAGATGAGGCCTTGCTTTGTTGCCCAGGCTGGTCTCAAACTCCTGGCTTCAAGCAATCCTCCCACCTTGGCCTCCCAAAGTGCTAGGATTATAGATGTGAGCCACTGAACCTAACCAAAAATGCATTTTAAATTAATTTTTTAAAAACGAATCATACTGTGAATTCAGAAAATATAAGAAAACACACTCAAACATTTAATTATGCATCAGTTAATTCATAGAGGAGAGTAATTTTCTGTTTGAACTGAATGTGGGTAGGGTTTTCTTTAAGTCACACTTCACTATATATCAGAAAATTCATGCTGGAGAGAAACTTTATGAATATGATGACTAGGGAATCTTCCACTGAAAAGTTAATGACTTGAACATAGTAAATTCACACATGAGAAAAAAACAATAATTCAAATCCCATTATACATTAAAAACAATTCAGAGAACAAAGCCTATAAAAACACTGACTGAAAAACACTTCACCTGGAATTTATCAGAACGTTTCTACCAGAAGGAGACAACGTAAGAGCGAATGCGAGAGTAGCTTCACACAGAAATCAGTTTTCAGTATTCTTCAGCATTTACGCATGTGTAAAATTGTATTTCTTGAAAGTGAAAAAGTCTTTTCACAGAACTCAGAACCAATTTTGAGTTACTCATACTACAGAGAAGCCCTGTGTCTACTGTACATTATATACTGTATATGGAAAAATCATGAGTCACACCTTACTGTATACCAGACAAGTAATTGAGAAGGATACGTCTTCTAAGAATACATCATTTTATTAAATGCCATAAAATTCAAGTAGAAAAGAAAATCTATTTGATACATTGGAAAAAGTCTTTCTATAGAAGCAGACTTCATAATAAATATAATTCATTTTGTTCACCCATTTAACTTCAAGCCCATCTCTCAAACCGGTGGAGAAAAACAGACCATCCAACACTTGCCTGTCCTTTTATTAAAATATTTACACACACACACATGCATACATATGTAACTTGGCTTAAGTGTGACTTTATTTATTTACTTTAGAGACAGGATTTCAATCTGTTGCCCAGGCACCCAGGTGGGAGTCCAGTAGCACAATCCTGGCTCACTACAGCCTCGACCCCCTGGGCTCAAGTGATCCTCCTGCCTTAGCCTGTCAAGTAGCTGGGACTATGGGCATGCACCACAATATCTACTAATTTTTTTAGTTTTCTTGCTATGTTTCCCACGTTGGTCTCAAACTCCTGGCCTCAAGCAGTTCCTTGTGCCTCAGCCTCCCAAAGTGCTGAGATTACAGACATGAGTTACCACCCCTGGCCTAACTGTAACTTTTATATTTTATGTCTTCTTGATTTTTGTACTTCCATTCAAAGCAACTCCAGCCACTGCAACAGTCTGTCAACAGATAATCAAAGCTAATCCACTTTATATTTTTTCTATATATTCACAATCACATACAGTCACATCTGTATGTGATTGTGAATATATAGAAAAAATATAAAACACAAACACTAAATATGTTACATAATATGTCATCTGTAACATACATTAGTGTTTGTGTTTTCATTGTCATACATAAGAGGGATTATATACTCATTTTTGCACCTTTTACACTTAATGATTTTTAACTAGCTGAAGAGAGTCCATGGTGTGGACATACTAAAATTTTTTGACCATATTGCCACTGGTTATTCACATTTTTGTCATAAAGAGAAATGATCTTCTATAACTATCCTTGAGAAATTACTGGACAAGTACGATCATGCCCTTACCTATCAGAGATTACTTTTTTCTGTAGCATATGCTTCTAGGAGTGGGATTGATCAAATGGTATGTGTTATTTTAACAGATGTTGCCAGATTCCTTTGTCCTAAGACTAGCTTTTTATATTTTCAATATTAGTGTGTAAATGTACCTCTTTCCCCCTACTAAAAGTAGCTGTTACTCTTTTTTTTTTCCCCCTGAGACTGAGTATCACCCAGGCTGGAGTGCAGAGGCACCACGTTGGCTCATTGCAACCTCTGCCTCCTGGGTTCAAGTGATTCTCGTGCCTCAACCTCCCGAGTGGCTGGGATTACAGGTTCCCACCACCACACCCGGCTAATTTTTGTATTTTTAGTGAAGATGGATATTCGCCATGTTCGTCAGGCTGGTCTCAAACTCCTGACATCAAATGATCTACCAGCCTCAGCCTCCCGAAGTGCTGGGATTACAGGCATAAGCCACCATGCCCGGCCGCTGTTACTCTTTAACCTTGAGAAGTTTTACAAGTTCCAAGTGACAACTAATTATAATTTGTATAGTAATATGCCTCTAAATGTGTCTTGGCCATTTGAATTTGCTATTGTATAAACTGCCTTTATAAACTATTTATTTATATATTTTTCTTTTTTGATTGTTTACTTTATTAATTTATAACAGCTTTTTATGTTAAAAGGCGTAAAACCTTTTTTAAAAAACATCTACTCCTTGTCTGGACTTTGTATATGATATTATTCCATTCACATAATTTTATTTTCTACATGTTTAAACGTGTCTCTATTCTTTTACAGTTTCTGGATTTGTAATCTTAAGACTTAAGCTTCACATATAATATTTTAAGTGTTCTTCTTTGTAGTTTGTATATCTTTTGGGGAAACGATTCATTGCTTTTCTTGCACATGGGTAGCCACATTCACAGTGGCAGATACTGTTGCTTTTCTGAACCAGCATGCAATCCCCAAACTCCTCTATCACTGCTTACTTTACCTTTTTTTAAATTTAACTTTTATTTTAAGTTCAGTGGTACATATGCAGGTTTGTTACACAGATGTCATGGGAGTTTGCTGTACAGATTATTTCATCACCCAGGACCCATTAGTTATTTTTCCTGATCCTCTCCTTCTTCCCACTCTTCACCCTCCAGTAGGCCCCAGTGTGTATATGTCCATGTGTTCTCATCATTTAGCTCTCACGTGTGCTGTTTGGTTGTAAGTGAGAATATGTGATGTTTGGTTTTCTGTTCCTATATAGTTTGCTAAGGATAATGGCCTTCAACTCCATCCATATCCCTGCAAAGGACATGATCTCATTTTTTATGGCTGCATAGTATTCCATGATGTATATGTACCACATTTTCTTTATCCAGTCTACTATTGATGAGCATTTAGGCTGATTCCATGTCTTTGCTATTGTGAGTAGTGCTGCAGCAGCATCATCTTCTGAAACTGGTAGTGGCCAAATGAACTGCTTCAGCCCAAGAGAAGCAAAACACTGGTAGATGTATTGGGAATACCTTTATTTCCCAAGAAAAGAGACAGACATAGCTGTCACCATCAATTGCATCCCTTTTCCTGCCTTGTATATTATGCCTCCAGCAGTGGTGATCTTCTTTCAACCACTGGGGAAAGGCCAAAAGATTCACTGACACTGGTCGTGAAGTTACTGAGTCAAAAGTAGCAGCAACTTAACTACAGACTTTAACTATGTGGTAAAAATAAACACGTTTTGGCATAAATCATTTTATTTTACTGTCCTTTTGTTGTGCCCAAAACCATACGTAAACTTACCCAGGCAATGAAATTTATAAAATAATCTATCCTTTTCCTATTAAAATATTTTCATATTAAAATATGAAAATATTTTAAAACCTTAGTAAACTAAATAGCTCACATAAACCCAAATAAGGCAAAGAGATAAGAGATAGCAAAATTATACAAGATTTGTAATGAGTAAAAGGAGACATGGATATTGAATCAATTCATAGGATCAGAAGAGAATGCTACCTACAGTAAATGGATGATTTCCTAGTAAGACACAATTGATCAAAATTAAAGTAATGAAAAACTGAAAAAAATCAATAATCATAAGTTATAAATATCATTTACGGAGCTATCATTTAAAATTTACCAGAACTATAGGAAATGATTTTTTTAGGTAGTATGCATAAATAATGAACTATAAAAGACAGAAATCATAATTTGGAAGTTTCAAAATTAAAAACTCTTGTCCTTTGAAAGCGCTTAAGAAAGTGAGAAGACTCAGAATGGGAAGAAATAGTTACAACAGATTTCTGACAAAAGATCTGTTTCTGAAAATGTAAAGAAATTTATAACCCAATTGTAAAAGGACAACTCAATAAAAATGACAATAGACTTCAACAGAGATATTCATAAAATAAGTCATGAAACAGTCAATAGGGACAAGAAAGGATTTCAGTGTAAGCCACCAGGGAAATACAAATCAAAACCACAATGAGACACTTCTACACACTCACTAAAATTACTAATATTAAAATGATTGACAGGACCAAGTGTTGAAAGACGTTGGGCAACTGGAACTCATGCGTGGCAGGTAGGGATGTAAAATGGCACAAAGACTTTGGAAAATACTTTGGCAAATTCTTATAAAGTTAAACACACAGCTACCATGCAACCCAGCCATTCCACTCCAGTATTTAACCAAAGTGAAATGAAAACTTACGTCCAAACAAAGATTTGTGCATGAATGTTGACAACACCTTTATTCACAATAGCCTGAAACTGGAAACAATCTACATGTTTATCATCAAGTGAATAGATATAATGTGCTATATCCATAATTAGAAAACTATTCAGCAATAAAAAGGAATACACTAATGATACATGTAACAACATGAATTCAGTCATTTTGAGTAAAAGATGCCAGATATGAAAGAAGAGGATTAGGTACTACATGGTCGCATTTTAAAATTCTAGAAATGTAAACTAATAGCGAAGTAACAAAATTTGAATTAGCAGTTGCCTGAGGATAGAGCCAGAGACAGGGATGGGCAACAAAGGCGCACAAGGAATCGTTTAGAGTTGATACAAATGTCCTGTGTTTTTATTATTTTGTTGGTTTCATGGGTGCACACACTGTCAAAATGAACACTAAATAGGTACAATTATTAATAATATCTTGCCAAAGTTGATTTTTTAAAATACAGAAGATGGATAGATCCATATCTGAATATAGTTCATGTTTAAAGATCATTTTATTAATTGAAATCATTTCAAATTACAGATAAATATATACCACTATTTTATTTATTGTAATTGCTTCACTGCAACTTCAAAACATGTTATCACTTTCAGACCATCATAGTAAGTACAGAGGAAAAAAAAAGAAATTATTGACTTAGGTCATTTATTTATTTATTTATTTATTTCATTGTGAAAAAGTCTTTATTTTAAGAAAAAAATTTAGTTAACAAAAAATTTAACAAGTTTCACTTAGCAAAATACACCCAAAAGGAAATCACAGTACAAAGAAAGTTTTAAGTCAAGGCCTCACCAATTCCTACAGTATTAGTATTGTGTCTCAATTCTCAAAACTAACTTTTAAAAAGCTTAAACTTAACCTAAAGGATTTTAAATGAAAATATAAACTAGAATGAACAAACATGAGAAATATTTCTTTGAATCGGGGAGCTAGCACCTTTGAGTTTTCCAAAAAAGCACATCTCCCCAGTGTGTTCAGTGATGTGGTGTAAAAGGTCCACATTTTTTAACATACTTAAACTACTTAAACTCAGATAACATCACTCTGAAGTATACTACCAAAATGTTAATTGAGAAAAGCTGAAAATAGTTTTAGTTTACTTATTATCACATGCTAGAAGAAAATTTTGCATGAGAAACACTGAAGAGATAATCTTTTAAATCCAGATTTCACAAACTTATGGTGCAAAATGGGTCCCACAGCTTCCTCTATTACAACTGCTCTTAACTGCTTGTTGGCTGCCTGTGTAAAATTTGATTGAAATAACTCAAATGTTCCTAACAAAACTAGTCATATCCACCCATGCTGTTCTGCCCACTGTACCGGCCCCGTAACAGCCGGTCACTGACTGGCTCTCCAGGCCACTGTAAGTGGCCCGGGCGGCAGACACCCCCATGCCTTGCATCACCTGGCTGCTATATGCCCCATTGCTGGCCCCTGTTGTCGACAGCGGTCACCTTGGTGGCAGAGCGGACAATGAGGCCTTCACAGTCCTGCAGCTCGGCTCTCAGCTCCTCTTTGCTAAGGTTCTGCTTCTCCACCACCTGCAGCCCTCCATCTTGCAAGATCCTCTGGCAGCAAGGGTCCAGGCTGTCACTGATGAGCACTTTCCGCAGATTTGCAAAGGCCATTGCTGGAGGTGGCCTCGGAATCCATCGCTGCAAGTGGAGGTACTTAAGCTGAGAAGCTGCGGTTCGGCCTGGCGCGCTGGAGTAACCGGGCAGTATTCTCCAAATCCATCCTTTCAAAGGGCTCGCGTCGGCGGCCCTGAACCGGCGCACTGGAGGAGAGCTGCGGCGTTCCCCGAGGTTCAGGGCTCACAGAGCTCACAGCCCAGCCCCGTGATCCAGCTTGCTCAGTATTCCCGGTGTGCACCACTCAGGACCACTTGCCGCTTACGTCCCAGGACAAAGGGTGCTTGTCCTTTCTTGAAAGTCCTACTGTGCGAAAACGAAGCCCTTCTCTGGCTGCCTGCTTTCCGGGAGAAGCTGCGTCTCCTCAGGCTCCAGGGCTCCGGGAGCCTGCCGCCTCCCATTCCTGGCGCGCACCTGGAAGCCCCGGAGTCCCGAGCTCCGGCAGCGCCCGGCCGCCCGCAGGGTGATCGGCGCCAGGCCACGCCCCGGCTCCCCCGCCCCTCCGCGCCACCGCCCCAGTCCCCGCCCCGCTCCTCCGCCTCCTCCCCGCCCCACCACGCCTGCGTAATGGGCCGTCGGCGCCAGGGGCAGGAGCGGAAGTTGCAGTTAGTCCGGCCAGGCGCAGGGGCTGCAGTTGCAGTTGGTCCGGCGCAGTGCGTGGTTACCCTGGCTGCTGGTTAGCGGGCAGCGTCCGCCGCGAGGGAGCGGGGCCGGGGAGGCGCCTTCTGGCTCCGGCTGGGGCCGGCGGGAGCGCGAACGAGCGACGGCGGACACCGCGGGCCTGTGGACGGCGGCCCCAGCGGCCAGCAGGTGAGGTCCGCGCGGGGAGGGCGTGGGTCGTGCAGGCCCATGAGGGGGTGCGGGTTGCGGCCTGGCCGAGGGCTAAGGGGTGCGGCGGCCTGGCTGGGGGCGCAGGGGAGCGCGGCTCACGCGGGGCCCGGGGGAGGATTGTCTAGCGGGCGGCGTCCGCACCGCGCCGCCTGCCGGACGGTCTGCGGCGGGGACCCTGGCGGGGCTGGCCTGGGCCTCGCTGCTGGCGCGCGCTCCTTGTTCACCAGCCCTTACTCCTCCGTCCCCCGTATCCGGCGCCTCCCGCCAACATGGCCGCCACCCTCCTGTCCCCACTTTCCTGGCCGCTGTCGGCCCTTTAGCGCTCGCTTTGTTTGGAGCAGAGCTGGGAGGCCCGCGGGCGGCGTGCGACCGCGCTGCGCTCGGGCGTGGGAAGGGGGCGCTGCGCCAGAATGCGGGCGGGGAGGGGGGAATCCCCCTCCCAGGCCCGGAGGATGACCGTGATCCTTGCAAATTGCAGGCTGCCGGAACGCCCACCGGCCAGTCCTCCCGCCCGCGCAGCCCCCTTCCTGATGCGCCCGGCTCCTCGCTGCCCTCCGTGGGGGGCGGCGAGACTGTTTCCTGCTCTGGAGGGAGACACGCACTTTTCCTCTCATTAGTGTGGATGTATTCCTCTAGGAATGAATGTGTTGAAATGTGCGATGCGAGAACTGCGCAGCGCCTCGGGTTTGGCTTTCTCCAGCATCTTATTGCATTGATTGTGCGTTCTCAATTTTACAGAGGTTTCTTTTGAGTAATGGCTTCAGTAATGTCAACCCATACGTATTTCAAAGTTTGTTTATGCAATTGTTTTTACATTTCTCTTTTTATTTATAATTTTTGAATTAGATTTTGTGTTTTTGGGGAGATTTTCCGTACGTGGTGGAAGTGTTTTTAATCTTGGTAAGTATGGATTATTTGTGTATTTTATCACGTTCATCAGAAAGCAATACCAGGAACATTTAAATGTTTTAAAGGCTTTCATTCTACAATGACTTGTGCAAAAGACAACGTACATACCAAAACGGGAATACCTGTCTCACTTTTTTTCTATTGGAATTTGGTGGAAGGAATTCTGTGCAATCTGAAAAGATTGATGGAGGCTACAGTAATTGCTTTCTACATCCCTTTTGTTAAGCAGTGAAAATTAGACAAACGTGGAGCTTTATACCTGGACACACTGAGCTTTTGAACACTTTTGAAGTGAAATTTTGGAAAGGGCAGGTGAAATGAGGCTTCTTCCAACCTCCCCCTCTCCCCCTCATTTTGGTTAAAAGGCAAACACCAAAATATTGTAGTAACTGGTAATTTACAGAACGTTGGTTATCAGATTTGATAATTATATCTTAAAGTTGTACAATATGTGTATGTCAGTTATAGGTAGTAGGTCCTAGAGTCGTAGGAAAAATACAATTTCTTTATAATGTTCTGAGTAGCGAAATGGTTACTGTTACAGTGGTTATGAATTGTCAAAGCAATAGGGCCGGTATATGTCTTCAGTTATCTTTTTATGCCTGAAATCCAGGAAACAGTATAAATGGATGTTCCCTGGAACAGCCATTGCAATGCCATATGTTGATCATTGGTGTCCTTACAGTGTATCTCAAATAATGGTGTGTCTCCCTTACTTGTGAACTGAGGGCTCATGATATTGCTGCGCCTTGTGTGTGCCCTTCTGCATTTTGTGGGTAGTGTCTCACATTTGGCTGTCATATTTATAAGATGAGAGTTACTAATTTGGTTTTAACTGGAAGAAATTTTGGTGGTTTTCACTTCCCAGTGACTTACCTGATTGCACGTAGTTACAACGTTAATGGTTGCACTCCATAATTGCTGGCATCTTTTTTTCTAGTATGTTAGATACATATTCTTTTGGTTTGTCCTTTAAAATAATACTTGCTGAGAAAGCATTTAAATGTTAATAGTGTATTTGTTTATAGTTATTGAATGCTTAATTGAATGTGTTTTCTCTCTTTTCCTGAATGAAAAGAAATTGGAAGAAGAGAATCAACTATTTTGCAAGTATTTTGTTCAGTTTAGAAGACACGATATTGTGAAAACAGTGTAGTCTCTAGAGTTAGACCTGGAGTCAGAATGTATATCTAACATACTAGAAAAAATGCTTGGAAGAATGGCCTTCCAACTCCGAAGAATTTTGGTTGAAATTTGAGTCACCATGCCCGGCCTCATATGAGTACTTGTTAGATGCATAGAATGTGTAATGATCAAGTCAGGGTACCTGGAGTATTCATCACCTTACATATTTATCTTTTTTTTTTTTGAGATGGAGTCTCCCTCTGTTGTTCAGGCTGGAGTGCAGTGGTACAATCTCAGCTTGCTGTAACCTCTGCCTCCAGAATTCAAGCAGTCTCCTGCCTCAGGCTTCGGAGTAAGCTGGCATTAAGGCATGCACCACTATGCTGGGCTAATTTTTGTATTTTTAGTAGAGACAGAGTTTCACCATGTTGGCCAGGCTGGTCTGGAACCCTGACCTCAGGCAATCTGCCTGCCTCAGCCTCCCAAAGTTGTGGGATTACAGGAGTGAGCTACCGTGCCTGGCCGAGGTTTATCATCTCTGTGTGCTGGTAACATTTCAAGCCTTCTCTTTTAGCTGCTTTGAAATATACAGTGTGTATTTGCTAACATATTGCAAATACATCGCGCCAGCCTGGGCTAACTATGGTAACCGTATTCTGCTATAGAACATTAGAACCTATTGCTTCTAACTGTGTGTTTGTACCCATTAACCAACCTCTCTTCCTCATCCCCTCCCTTCCCAGCCTCTGATACCTGTCATTGTATTCTCTCTTTCCATGAGGTCAACTTTTTTTTTTTTTAAATCTCCCACATATTTGTGAGAATGTGTGATGTTTTTCTTTCTGTGGCTGGTTTCACTTAACATAATGACCTCCAGCTTCGTCCATGTTGCTGCTAACAACATGATTTCATGTTTTCTTCTGGCTGAATAGCATTCCATTGTGTATATATGCCACATTTTCTTTGTCTGTTCATTGGTGGATACTTAGGTTGATTCCATATCTTTGCTATTGTGAATAGTGCTGTGGTAAACATGTGAGTGTATACTGATTTGATATACTGATTTCCTTTACGTTGGATAAATAGCCAGTAGTGGGATTGCTGTATCCTGTAGTAGTTCTGTTTTTAGTGTTTTGAAAAATCTTCATACTGGTTTTGATAATGGCTTCACTAATTTCCAGTCCCACCTCAGTGTGTAAGAGTTCCCTTTTCTCGCCTCATGTCAGCATCTGTTGTTCTTTGTATTTTTAAGAATAGTTATCCTGACTGTGGTAAGGTGGTAGGTATCTCATTGTAGTTTTGATTTGCACTTACCTGGTGATTACTGATGTGAGCATTTTTTCATATATCAGTTGGCCATTTGTATGTTTTTTGATGTCCTTTGCCCATTTTTTAGTGGGATTGTTTGTTGTTTTTAATTGTTGGTTATTTGAGCTTGTTGCATATTCTGGATTTTAGTCCTTGGTCATGAATAGTTTGCACACATCATTTCCCATTCAACAGGTTGTCTCTTTGCTCTGTCGTTTGTTTCCTTTGCTGTGCAGAAGCTTATTGAAAGACATGTATTGAGCATGGTGACTCACACTCGTAATCCCAGCACTTTGGGAGGCTGAGGCGGGTGGATTGCTTGAGATCAGGAGTTCTGAGACCAGCCTGGCCAATGTAGTGAAACCCTGTGTTTACTAAAAATACAAAAAAATTAGCTGGGTGGGATGACAGGCGCCTCCCGGATTCAAGCAGTTCTCCTGCCTCAGCCTCCCTAGTAGCTGGGACTACAGGAGCATGCTACTATGCCTGGCTAATTTTTTTTTCTTTTTTTTTTTTTTTGGTAGGAGTTTTGCTCTTGTCACCCAGGCTGGACTGCAATGGCGCCATCTCGGCTCACCACAACCTCTGCCTCCCGGGTTCAAGTGATTATCCTGCCTCAGCCTCCGGAGCAGCTGGAATTAGCCCAGCTAATTTATTTTTATTTTTATTTTTGAGGTGGAGTTTCGCTGTTGTTGCCCAGGCTAGAGTGCAATGGTGCTATCCCGGCTCACTGCAGCCTCCACCTCCTGGGTTCGAGCAATTCTCCTGCCTCAGCCCCCTAAGTAGCTGGGATTGTAGGCATGCACCACCACACCTGGCTAATTTTGTATTTTGAGTAGAAACAGTGTTTCTCTATGTTGGTCAGGCTGGTCTTGAACTCCCGACCTCAGGTGATCCGCCTGCCCCGGCCTCCGAAAGTGCTGGGATTACAGGAGTGAGCCACCGTGCCCTGTCCATGTTAGTTTTTAACAAGTGTGCATGTAGCTGTTAGTATGTTCTTTTATTATCTGTTTAGTGACTACAGGATCTGTGGTTGTATCTTCTTTTTCAGTGCTGGCATTCTTAATTTGAGTCTCCTCTTATTTTAGCATCAGAAAATTGTGAACTTTACTGATCATATTAAAAAAACAATTTTAAGCTGTGTGCAGTGGCTCATGCCTGTAATCTCAGCACTTTGGGAGGCCAAAACGGGTAGATCACTTGAGGTCAGCAGTTTGAGACCAGCCTGGCCAACATGGTGAAACCTCATGTTTACTAAAAATACAAAACTCAGGCGGGCATTGTGGCATGTGCCTGTAGTCCCAGCTACTCAGGAGGCTGAGGCAGGAGAATGGCTTGAACCCAGAAAGGGGAGGTTACAGTGAGCCGAGATTGCACCATTGCACTCCAGCCTGGGCAAGGCAAGACTGTCTGGAAAAAAAAAATTGTTTTTAATTGTATTGATTTTCTCTTTTCAGTTCTGTTGATTTATTCTTCTATTATATCCTGTCCTCTGCATGCTCTCATTTTATTTTACTCTTTTTCTGGCTCTTTATTTTATTTTTATTTAGGTTTATATTATTTTTAATTTTCCCCGAGATTTCCCTTCTTAATTCATGAGCCATTTAGAAGAATGCACTTCAATTTCCATATGTTTGAGGGATTTCTTTCCCTTATTTATATATAATGAAAGCTTATACTCTGAACACATTAGGTTAAAATTCAGTTATACTTGTTTGGTTACATTATATAGGTTACTCAAGTATCATTGGAGCAGACTTTTCAGATATTAACTTTATGTAGTGGTTGTCAGTCGTTTGCATTTGTAGCGTGGCAAATAAAAAGTACCCTGAAATTGTGACCCTCAGGCCACTGGAGAAGCTCACAGAGACAGAAACAGTGGTATTTTTCTGAGTCCCCAGTGCTCATTGCTTTCTGGGCCAGCACACAGGGATCCAACAAAGCCAGAGTTAGTGTTCGGAAAGGGGTGTGGAATAGAAGCATGGGGAATGTCTTCGTATCACCTAGCTGGTTCTAATGACCATGCCGGGGTCCCATGGGATCAGCTGGCTTATGCCATTTCTCTCTCAAGACTCTCCTTCTGCATGTCAGTGAGTGAATCTGTATTTGGACATGTTCACATGAACTGACTGGAAGAGGCAAGGCAAATCCCTTTAGGATTGTTTTTAGGAACTTACTGATCCTGTATTCACCTTGGGTGTTTGTCTGCTGTGTTTGCTGTGAGAGAATGTCTTTTCATCCCAAATGCGTTTCTACAGATCCATCTAATACAAGTCCCTAGTCATGATCTTTAGAATGAACAAATATATTTCAAAGAACATTAGAAGAAAGGCCTGTGGCATGAGAGGTAGAATTGGTTCTTCAGAGGACTGGGATGAAGAAGAGAAATGAACCAGCATTAGGACAACCTTAATCTCAATGCATTTGTCTAACGTAAGCTCAGAGGGCACAGTTGTGTACACAAAGTATCCTTGATGACATCATAACTGAGAATTCAGTAAAACAGCTTATCAGGTCCCTCACAGGGGATGTGCTAGGGTGGTGGCCACTCTTGAGGGTCTGTGCTAGGGTGGTGGCCACTCAGGGCCCAAGCTCTTCCTGATGAGGGTTAAGCAGGAGTGGCCACCTCTCCCTGTGTCCATGTTGCAGGCAGCAGCTTTCTCCTCAGCTGCCACTGGACAGAACAAGAGCCAGCCAGCTCTCTCCATCCCAGGATTTTCCAGGGGTGCTGATAACTAAAGCAGGCGGGGCCTTGTGAGTGGGTGGTGGGAGAGTTCAGGGCTTCCTCAGCATCTGTCAGTCCCTGGAGCATCTGAAGGGGCAGCCTACACCTGGAGAAATGAGTGGGGCTGGCCCCCGTGGGTCCCCAGTGCCTGGCATCTCCCAGTCCCTCTGCTCTCCTTCACAGACACCCTCCACTGAGCAGCACAGCCATGAGGACATAGGCAGCAGCCCCGAGAGCATTTCCAACACAACTATATTTATTCATATTTACACACGAGACCCCCAAGGTATTGCTCCCCACCCCCCACCCCCTACCTCTATCTCTAGGCCCTCCCTTCCAGTTCAGCTACCCTCTCCCTCCTCTCGTTCCCCCCTCCCTCCCCCACCCTCCAAAGCTAAAGCCTAGCAAGTTCAGCACTGGGGGAGATGTCTTTGCTTTGAGGCACCTGATGCCCTGAGGGTCCAAGAGTTGAGAGCCCCACCCTTGGGGATTGGCACCAGAGAGCCTGCCCTGTCCCCCTACTGGCTACGATGCTGCTTTTTCTTCCTCTTGGAGAGCAAGGGGTCACCCTTTCTCTTTTGAGACTGTGAGGGGCCACCCAGCCCCCAAGCCAGAGATTGCGCCCCAGAGACTCTGAGCCCAGGCCCTAGGTTTGGCGTCTGTTCAGCAGGGGATGGGTCTCCGAAGAGAGCTCGCTTCTTGGACTTGGTGTCAGGAGCGGGTGCTGGGCTGAGGCGTCTTCTCTTTGCAGATTGGGACTGAAGAGCTCCCTGGGGTCCCCGCCCTTCTGGGCTGAGAAGGCCCGAGGCAGGGACAGGGCTTTGGGACAGCTTCCAGGGCTGCAGCCTATAGTTGGTACCCACGACAAAAACCATACCAGGGATTTCTCTCTCCTCACTTGACCCCGTAGACAACCTGGGTGACTCATTGACAGGAGAGGCTTCATGGGAGATGCCAGGTGTCCTTGGTCCTCATACCAGGGCAGGTGGGTCTATGGTCCTGGGGAGGAGAGTCTGGCCTGGCAGCCCTCAGTTTGTGGTAATCCAGCCTTTCCAAAAGCACAACAGGGTTTTTGGACCTGGCCATCCCAGTGTGCGCTCTGCCTCGTCCCTGAGGGTCCCGGGAAGCCATCTGAGGAGTGGGTCTGTGGTCCTGGGGAGGAGAGTCTGGCCGGGGAGCCCTCAGCCTGCGGGAATCCAGACTCTGCAAAAGTGCAGCAAGGTTTTTGGACCTTCTCATGTGAGTGTGTGCTCTGCCTCGCCCCTGAGGGTCCCGGGCAGCTGTCTGGGGCGGGCAGGTTTCCATGCTGACCCCTTGCTGGGAGTCAGGGACATCTCTCTCAGCTCCTTGGCCCGCTGTAGACTTAGAAGAGATTGAGTCCAACTGGGCGGTGCCATGACTAGGGGCTGCCCTCGAACACTGTTCCTCCTTCAAGTATAGGCGGCGTTTCTCCGCTACCTGCGGGAGGAAAGGGGGCACTTACTGGGGCTGCCCCAAGTGTGAGCAGGGCCCAGGGTGGTGGAGACCTGGGCACTTGGGCAGCAGGCAGGAAAGCCTGAGGCAGCTGTGCTTCCTGTCAAAGACAGAGGGTGTGGCTGTGCCGGGCATCCCGCTGGGCCTCACTGCAGTTTGCATCCTGACTCCCCTCCCTGGCTCCTCCATCCTATTCCATCTGAATCTGCACCTCCCCACCTCGGAGTGGCTCCCCAAGAAGCCGAGTGTCCCCCCCCCGGGCGGGTTAGACAATCAGGTGGGGTTTGTGTGCCAGGTCCCTCCTGCCCCCCCCCGAATACCTGGGTTCCCGTCCCTCTCTGCTCTACCTGGGCAAGGGTGAGTCCTTCCTCCTGCTCCAGCTCCTGGCTTAGGGCCAAGAAATCCATCTGTGGATCTAGGGAAAGCAATTCTTCCAGGAATCGGGGGTGAATGACGGCCTCCACCTGGAAACAGAAGGAAGATGGCGTGAGCTTCC
>PVKV010015878.1:0-52518 GCA_004027835.1 Alouatta palliata
AAAAAAAAAAAAACAAAGACACAAAACTTGAAAACCTAAAACTTAAAAAAAGTCAAATCCATACTTGAGCCATTTGAAATGCAAACCATGTATTTCAAATTGATCAGTAGCAACACAAAAAGAATGGCAAAAAGGAAATTTTCATAAAACTACTCTAATTACCATGTTGGATGCTTAAAATGTAAAGTCAGTGTGATATGTATGAACAGTCCCAAGCAGTGCACTTCTATCTGCCTTGAGGAAGAGTCCATTATTTTGTTGCTCCCTTACCCTAATAATGATGAAAAACTTTTCCTAAGCTGCCACATAAAAGATTGGTAAAGTGGCTTAATAAAATCCTGGCCAAAGAGCTGGTTCAGATTGGATGAAACCTAGCACAAGAAATATACAGAAAAGAGAAATTAAGATAAGGCTCTTATAATTCAGTTTTTAAATACATTATCTTAATTTTCTTCCAGTGATTTGGGAAACGTTTGGAATCACAAGACTAAGAAAGAATGAATTCAAGAGATCTATAAAATTTGATTTTTAGCTGAAAAGAAGATAGCATTTTGTATGCTAATACATTCAGTCATTCACTTGCCCATTTACGAATTATTTTATCAGAAGTGCGTAAGTTTCTCTTATTTTTCTGGCACTGTGCTTGGTGTAGGGGATCTTTATCTTCATCCTCTAGAAACTAACATGTCTATTGAGAGAGACAGAATGTCCATGCCTTTGAGGACAACTACTGCAGTGGATATCAGCAACCAGGCAGGGAGCCAGGGGAGGGGCACCTGACTAAACTGGACAAATTAGGAAAAAGACAAATAGTAAAACCCAAAGGGTTATTTAAGTGAAATGGGAGCGGCACCTGACTAAACTGGAAAAATGAACTAGGAAAAACAAATAGCAAAAGTGGAAGGGTTATTTAGAAAAACTGGAAAGCTACCCTTTTCACTTATAACACTTTGATGTATGGAAGGGTAAGGCTTTTGTGGACAGATCAGATGTTACTAATAGTGGCCTAAAAATGAAGTCAATGTCCCTAATGTTAAAAGTAGCATAAAGACAAATTACAATATGTTTAGTAAATTTTTGTTTGCTACATAATGAGTCATCTGCTTTGCATTTTAGTTCTGTGATGTTTTGTTGGGACATTATCTGATTGCAAACATCAGTGGAAAGTTGAACTGGAGTTGACTATTTGTAGTATTACTAGCAGCAAATTTGCATGGGTCTGCAGCAATTTCAATTCTTGCCTCCTCAAAAGAAAGAACTCAACTGAGTGGCATGAGGCAGAATGAGAGACCAAGGCAAGTCACACAGCAGAATTTAAATGCAGATAACTGAAACCAAGAAAAATGAAACCTAGAATAAGGGGAGACCACTTACACTGTTTTTAGTTTTTAAGGCTTGGTTTTGTATGTCAAAGCGATTTCCACCCTAGCGGGTCTGTCAGTTTTTCTCGCAATGCTTTTTACATCATGGTCATGCTCCATGCAGGCAGAAAACTCAGAGCAAATCTACCTATGTTTCTTGGTCCCTAGATAGCATGACCTGTGTGGTCTTGCTATTGCCCTGCTTTTGCTGAAAAGGGATAATGAATAACTCAGATTCAACCAAGTTTTCAGGTGAAGGATACATAGATCTATTTTAATCCTACAGCCTATGTAATAAACAGAAATTACACCAGAAATGAAAACATATGACACTCTATGAACCAGATATCAGCTGAGGATGACATAATTTCTTACATTACCAAAATTTGACCCTCTGATTTAGAAAGAAATGGTCATTGTATGAGTAATAGAAACATTGTCCTGAGACCTCAGTAATTTAATGCACATAAGTTTGATTTATGGCCTTTATTTCTTATGAAAACATGCCAAAACAAGCTCCTTTGCCCCATTTTTATTTCTGCTTAAAGAAATTAGATTTAATTTAAACACATGAAGTAAATTGAAAAGAATATTCTTTATCGAATTAGTTGAATATTTCTTGATTGAAATCAAGTTTAGTGATATTTGGACTTAAATTTATATTTTCGTCATACTTATTTTAAATGGAACAAGCAACGATCAAGGTTGCTTGGACTCTGTGACCTTTGAATCTGAATAATAAAGAGTAAAATTGAAAACTCACTTGTATAGGCACTAGAGAGTTTAGAAAGGTCAAGCCAGACAAATATTACCACCATGGCTATATGTGTAGATATATATAAAAATAAAATGTAGTATTCTTACTGGATCATTGAAAATACTGTTTATTATAGGTACTATAGTAGGGGTTTTACAAATGTTCTCTCATTAAATTTTCACAGGCATTCTGTCACTTAGTAATAACTAAGTGAGGAAACTAAAGTCCCAAGAATTTAAATGAATCTCCTAGTTGTAACATATCCAGATAGCGTTGAGCTGGAATTAAAAGCTAATTTTCTCTGTCTGTAGCATCAGTGTTTTTTTTTTCTTTTGGCCACACAGGTTGCCTGTAGCACATTCTTTGACCATACATTTTCTGCATAAATTGTTAATGTTCTAATACCAGCTCTGTGTATCTAGCCCCAGTGAGCTTTCTTATTTTCATATCGTTGTTTGAAACTTTTCAAAATGATATCCACATGGATAAAACAAAAAAGTAAGCACTTTATTATTTTTATTTTATTGATTTAAAGGTCACTATGAATTCTAGTTTTCTTCTCTATAGTTTTGCCTAGTCTCACGTAACTTTCCAGTCATTTTTGACCTTTGAAAAACTTATGAAATTTACTATAACTTTTATCTGATTTCATAATCTTTGAAGCATGGCTGTATTCCGTCTCATACACATGTAACTGTTTCTAATTGGATTCAATTCAAAATAAATTGAATCCAATTAGAAACATGCAAGTTAATTTAAACATAGTTGGAGGCATTACCCCACTCATTTATTAAGCTGATTTTACTGATTCTGAACTGACTTAATTTTGGTGATGTCTTTTAGTAGAATAGTATTCTATCAATATGGAATATATATTGAAGAAAGAAATTCGTGCTACTGGGCAAAAACACTAAAGGTTGTTCTCTCCAAATTTAGACTATTGAGCATCTTTTTTATTTTACATTTTTCTATTTGCTCAAAATAATAATTGTGTGCAGGTCAAATATAGGGCAGGCTCAACTTCCACTTCCATGATTCACTTTCCCACTTTGGAAAATAGTACTGTATTTGGAGACTAACAACCAGTATTGGTTAGAAGGAACCTTGGAAAGATAATGCAGTGTGTTTACCACAAAAGTTTGCTGGCAGCCAGCAGCTTTGTTATAGAGAACTAGGATTAATGATACATCCTGAAAGATTTACCATTAAGATATGTAATTATATACCAGAAAGAATGAGGCCTCCAAACTAAAGACTGCTTAAGTTATCAACGCCGAAGGCATTAAAATGAAATGGCTATTATTTTTTCTTTGACTGCTGTTATTTGACTTTAAAGGGCAAACACAACACTTATGCTCATAACCCTTTTGACCAGTGACTGCTGACTATGGTTTAGTAGATTGGACAAATCTAACATTTCTACTTTTTTTTCTAATTGGATTTATGCATTAATGCAAAATATCTTTTTAAATACTTGAAAAGTTTCCAAGCATTTAGAAAACTGAAGAAAGAAATGCCAGTTTAATTTTTTACCTATTTTTACAACTAGCCTTAAAGTGGTTTCTGTATAGAGTCATATAGAAACATTTAGAATTTTCAGTTATACAGTTCACTTTTTTCAACTTTGCTGACTTTAGGGAAAAAAATCACTTTAGCAACCTATGATTTAGACTTTATATCTTTAAGATAGAAAAACAAGAAAAAAAATAAGGTAAATAAATTCGCAATTATAAATAAGGATTCTAGGTACTGACGGTGATCACATATTTATTTTAACATATCATAGAAGCAAGCAAAATAACAATTAAATTAATCAGTTAAATATAAAGCCATAACAATGAAAAGAATAAGAGTGGGGCTACAAAAATTAGATTCAACAAACATATGGTGGAGAAAAGCAGAAGTAGAGTGGTAAATAATGAAGACTTTAAAAGAAACCAAAAATCTAGAATGAGCTTGAAAATTTGTCAGTTAATGACACAAAAGTGCACACTTAATGCCCATTTATTTAGTTTGTGTTAAGCACTGTTCTGTTTACTATCAATTAGGTAATTTCATCACCAAAATATGCATTATCCCTGTGCACTGAATCTTGCCTTTCTTTTGAGATAGGATCTCACTCTTTCACCGAGGTTAGAGTACAGTGGATATTGGCAAGCCAAATGTAGAAGAATGAAACTGGATCTCCATCTCTCACCTTATACAAAAGTCAACTCAAGATGGATCAAAACTTAAATCTAAGACCTGAAACCATAAAAGTTGTAGAAGATAACATTGGAAAAACACTTCTAGATATTGGCTTTGGGAAAGAGTTTATGACCAAGGCTCCAAAAGCACATGTAAAAATGAATTAATAAATAGATGGGACCTAATTAAATTAAAAAGCTTCTGCACAGCAAAAGTAATAATCAGATAGAATAAACAGATAACCCACAAAGTGGGAGAAAATGTTAACAAACTATGCATCTGACCAAGAGTTAATATCCAGAATCTACAAAGAACTAAAACAAATCAGCAAGAAAAGAACACATAATCCCATCAAAAAGTGGGCAAAGGATATGAATAGACAGTTTTCAAAAGAAGATGTACAAATGTCCAACAAACATGAAAAAATTCTCAACATCACCAATTGTTAGAGAAATGAACATTAAAACCACAATGATATATCACTTTAATCCTGTAAACCACAGGTTTTAGATGGATATTGAAAAGAGTAACTGATAGCACATTGTCATTTTATTTAACAATTTATCTAGAATCACTTGGGCTATCAAAGCAAAAAAAAAAAAAAGGCTTATAAAAAAATTCAATTCAAAGACTGTATTTGCCACATTTTATCTGAAAAGAAAAAAAAACAAAACAAATTTTCTGTTTGGAAAGAAATACATGTTAAGAATTTTCAATGGTTGACCTTTTTATTAATTTAGCAAAAGTAGGTAAGTCTAAAAGTAATGAAAGGATAAAATATTTTTTTCTTTTAAAATCTCTAAAAATTCTAATTGTATGTCACAAAATATTATTTAAATGACATACTAGGCTTGGTATGGAGCAATAAAAATTTAAACAGCATTTAAAATAACAGATATTTTTGAGTTTCCTGGACTGGCCTTGTGTGAATAGGCCTTTTAAAACATGAGTGGATAAATTATGCCTTTTTATCTATGTGAAGTGAGTGAATAAGGCAAAGAAGGAAACAGCCTAAACTCTCTCATCACTGGACCAAGTCAGAACATTCTCAAAGCCAAGGTCTTCTATCTCAGACTTGATGTGTATGGCAATAGCTCTGAGGTAGAAGGTCTTTGTTAGAATGAGACTTGAATGTTTCTATTTTCTGTGAAAATAATAATATGGGTGAAGATATAATTCATCTTCTAAAACAGCAAGAGAAATAATATAACCATCCCACCCTTTGACCAGGAATCAGAGGCCTCACAGAGATTATTTCACATGCACTTTCCTACAGAACACTGACTATCAAAGGCAGCCCCTGGACTCGCAGATTAGTATCACTTGGGAGATTTTTAGAATTGCAGATGCTTAGGTACTGATGCAGGACATGCAAGCTCCACAACCGGGGCTTAGCCCAGGAACGTTCTTGGCTTCACTCAGGAAAGAATTCGAGAGTGAGCCGGTGATATTAAATAGCAACTTTCCTCGAAGCAGCAGTGCACAGCAGCAGCAGAGGGACTGCTCCTTGCAGAACACGGCTACCCCATAGCGATGTGCCCCAGAGGTAGTTCTGCACACTTATGTGTACCTAATTTTAATTAGATGCAAGTTAAGGGACAGTTTATGCGAAAATTTCTAGGATGATGGTGGCAACTTTCAGGTTGTCAGATCATTGGTATGGAAAGGAGCAGGAACTTCTGGGTGTTGCCATGGCAATGGTAAACTGACATTGCACCCTAATCTCCTGTCTTATGGGGAGGTGTTTCCAAACCAGACCTGTTTTAGCTACTCTTCAATTTGGTCTAGTGTTCAAGCCCCATGTCTGGAGTCTAGTCCTACCCCCTACCTCAGTACCCCTGTGACCTACAACTAAATCAGAAACTTTAGGGGGTGTAGCCAAGCCACCTGTATTTTAATAAGTCCTCCAAGTGATTCTGATACACCTTAAATTTTGAGAATCACTATTACAGAGTAAATCGTATTCCCAGTAGTTTAAGTGGTTATTAAATCAAAATGGAAAACCTATTTTCATTGGCTTATCTTCTTTTCAGATTTAGTCAAAAAAATAGAAACTTATATGGTACTGACTACACTTATTTTTACTTTTCTTATAGAGACATATACAATTTTGATTTCCATTATTTTAGAGCTTTAGTTTGTGTTTGTTTGTTGTTTTTTGTTTTGTTTTGTTTTGTTTTTGAGATGGACTTTTGTTCTGTTACCCAGGCTGGAGTGCAATGGCATGATCTTGCCTCACTGCAACCTCCACCTCCCAGATTCAAACAATTCTTCTGCCTCAGCCTCCCAACTAGTTGGGATTACAGGTGCATGTCACCACACCCAGCTAATTTTTGTATTCTTAGTAGAAACAGGGTTTCACCATGTTGATCAGGCTGGTCTCAAACTCCTGACCTTGTGATTGCCTGCCTCAACCTCCCAAAGTGCTGGGATTATAGGCATGAGCCACCATGCTCACCCAAGCTTTGGCTTTTTTTTATAGCAGACATTAGAGCAGTTTCAGATCCTCATCAAAATTGGCTTTTTAAATACATTAAATTATACATTCATGTTTATTTTATAGTTTCACTGCTAACATATTCTACACTTTGAGAAAAGATTTCAAGAGTGATTCTACATGCTGAGAAGGCTATCAAACAACTGTAAGAGAAAACAGCCCCTGAGAGTTAATCAAGGAAATAAGTCTGGAAGGAGAAACACTCTAAGGAACTTTAAGACAACTACGACAGGAAATGGCAAGATTTGCTTAAGAACTAAAGGAAAAAGAAAAAAAATCACAGACAGACAGAGAGAGAGAAACCAGCATAGTTGGTATAAGAGAAAGGCGAGAATCCCCTTATACAAAGGCTTACAGAATATTCGAAGTTTTATCTTATTCCTAAAATAGTGGAATCTGTAAATAGTTTTAAACAGGGAGAGAGTTGAAAATATTACAGACATCTTTTCTAAGGCAAGAAATATTTGGAAATGTCATTCAGACATGTATAATGTAGGTAAAGAATAAACTCAATAATACTAAATTCAATAATATTAAATATAAATATAATCTTATACCTTTGAAATATAAAATGAATCTACTTCCCAGTGTCCCTGGAGCATGTAGAAAACATTGCTACACACTGTTATACCACAAAGAACAAACCTTAAATAATCAACAACAAATATGCAAACAATTTGACAGCAGCAAAAAATATTCCTATATAAACAACACTTTATTTAAAAGGCAAATCAAAATAGCAATATCAGTCTCTTTTCATTCTACTCCTTTCCATTGCTATAAGCGTCTTCAAAAAGTAGCATCTATTCTTCGTCTGGATTTCCTCATTTCTGACTCACTGAACTCTGGTTTATTGCTCAAATTATTTAAGTTAATCTCTTTTTGTTACTAAAGCCTATTATAGGACAAATTAATTGGTCTCTTAATACTTACAGTCATTGTCCTTCTGCAGTGTGAGATACTAATAACCATCCAAAAATCTCCACAATCTCTTTACCTTTAAATTGCAGAGTATTGTTTGTCTGAGAATAGTTTGTTTTTTTTTCTGATTACTTTGCAACTTTATTTGATGTATCCGGCTTCTTCTTCAAGCTCAAAATTTTTTTCCCAGATTTCAGGTCTCTCTTATTTTAACCCTGTATTTATTAAAATAAATACTATCTGTTTGTCTAGATTCATTTGACTATAGCTCTTCTGGCAATTGTATGACTAGGATTTGGAATATAGGTAAATTGTGATAGATTAACAAAGTAAAAAATATTATACAAATGATAGAGTGAAAAAAATATATTTCTATTATATAGATGAAGATTTATTTCAGAATAGAAAAGCAATTCATAAATCAGTAAGAAAAACATGACAACTCAATAAAATTGGTCAAAGTATTTGACCAGGGATTTTATGATAACTGAAGAACAAAAAGGCATATGAAAATATGTTCAATTTTATTAGCCATTTGGGGAAATGCAATTGAAACCCCATTGAAGAATGGAAAGGACAGATAAAATTAAGTATTGGTACAGAGATAGAACAACTGAAACTCTCATATACTGCTAATGTGAGTGTACATTTGTACATTGTTATTGAAAAAATGGTAGGCAGTATATTCTAAAGGACAATATATGCATAATTTGTGATCAGGGGTTCATATATATTAAAAATGCATTCAGAATATATTCACAGTGCACAAATATTTACCAAGGAAGCTATACAAATGTTTAGCACAACGATATATGCAATTTCTCAAAACACAGGAAAATTAAGGTGTTCAGGAACAGCAGAATGAATAAAAAGATTATGGTTTATTTAGACAGTAAAATAAAAAGCCAACCAGAATGATCAATCTAGAATTACTGGCAAAACTGTAAGAATTCCAAGAACACAATGTCTATATAAATAGAGGCTAGACACATTCACAGCAACCTAGATGAGACTGGAGACTATTACTCTAAGTACAGTAATACAGGAATGGAAAATCAAACATCATATGTTCTCACTCACAAGTGGGAGGTAAGCTATGAGGATGCAAAATCATAAGAATGACACAACGGACTTTGGGAACTCAGGGGAAAAGGGTGGGAAGGGGGTGAGGGATAAAAAACTGCAAACTGAGGGCAGTGTACACTGCTTGGGTGATGGGTGCACCAAAATCTCACAAATCACTACTAAAGAACTTACCCATGTAACCAAACACTACCTATTCCTGAATAACCTATGGAAATAAAAAAAAAATGAAGAGGCTAGACACATGAATTTATATGATATATGATGATATTTGTATGATGGCATTCAAAACAAGCGTAATTAATCTATTATATTAAAGGACTGTTTTACCCCTTTGGGCAGAAGTTTAGCTACTAATTAAACCCCAATTCTTTTGTTTATTTTTTTATTGCAGTTTAGGTTTTGGGGTACATGTGATGAACATGCAAGATTGTTGCATAGGTACACACATGGCAGTGTGATTTGCTGCCTTCCTCTCCGTCACCTATATCTGGCATTTCTTCCCATGCTATCTCTCCCCAACTCCCCACCCCCTGCTGTCCCTCCCCTATTTCCCCCTGACAGACTCCAGTGTGTGATGCTCCCCTCCCTGTGTCCATGTGTTCTCATTGTTCAACACCCGCCTATGAGTGAGAACATGTGGTGTTTAATTTTCTGTTCTTGTGTCAGTTTGCTGAGAATGATGGTTTCCAGGTTCATCCATGTCCCTACAAAGGACACAAACTCATCACTTTTTATGGCTGCATAGTATTCCATGGTGTATATGTGCCACATTTTCCCTGTCCAGTCTATCATCAATGGGCATTTGGGTTGGTTCCAGGTCTTTGCTATTGTAAACCGTGCCACAGTGAAAATTCGTGTGCATGTGTCCTTATAGTAGAACGATTTATAATCCTCTGGATATATACCCAGTAATGGGATTGCTTGGTCAAATGGAATTTCTATTTCTAGGTCCTTGAGGAATCACCACACTGTCTTCCACAATGGTTGAACTAATTTACACTCCCACCAACAGTGTAAAAATGTTCCTAATTCTCCACATCCTCTCCAGCATCTGTTGTCTCCAGATTTTTTAATGATTGCCATTCTAATTGGCATGAGATGATATCTCAGTGTGGTTTTGATTTGCATTTCTCTAATGATCAGAGATAATGAGCATTTTTTCATATGTTTGTTGGCCTCATGTATGTCTTCTTTTGTAAAGTGTCTGTTCATATCCTTTGCCCACCTTTGAATGGGCTTGTTTGTTTTTTTCTTGTAAATCTGTTTTAGTTCTTTGTAGATTCTGGATATCAGCCCTTTGTCAGATGGGTAGATTGTAAAAAATTTTCCCATTCTGTTGGTTGCCGATTCACTCTAATGACTGTTTCTTTTGCTGTGCAGAAGCTGTGGAGTTTGATTAGGTCACATTTGTCTATTTTTACTTTTGTTGCCAATGCTTTTGGTGAATTAAACCCCAATTCTTTTTTTTTTAACCCCAATTCTAACTATTTTTGCAACTCTGTTACCACGTTTTGAAATTACAATTCAATAAATACATCCTGTGTTATCAAAAAATCTTTTCTATTTTGATTTGCCTATTACTGATGACATAATTCCATGCTCATTCCCATTAAAGTAAAAGACAAATAAATTTGCTCATTGTTCTAGCACCTTCATCCATGTCATTGCCAAATATAATGTATTTGAATATAATATTCTTTATTTCTGTCCAAAATTTTTGTCTCCCCTCAGTCTTACTTATTTTATAGACTAATATCAGATTGCACTTCCTATGATACTATCTTGATTATAGAAATCCATGCTCACAAAGATGAAATGGATCACAACTTTTTTCAGTATCTAGACTTTATTCTTCACTTTAATGTTGTGAACTCATCACAGTAATGTTTCGATTTGCCTTACCTGCCTGATTCATGATTCTCACAAATAGAGCCTGTAACTCATGGGAACTGGCCTGGCACATAAATGTAAGCCAGCCAACTGTGTCATTTATTCTGTATTACAAATTTCTCAGTTTTACTTCTGCAATATAAACAGTGCTCCTCACAACAAATATTTTCTGATTCTAATAGAAATATAATTGTTATTTTTAATTACAATACTATTATGACCGTGTCTTACCTTTAGTAACATAGTTTTCTGTAATCTTTACTTTTATTTATTCTGTTAGAATAGTATTTCTCAAACTTTAGCCTCTATCACATGACCTGGAGGGTTTGTATTAAAACATATTGCTAGGTTTCGCCATAAAAGATTCTGATTAAATAGCTCTATGGTGATACTATGAAATTTTCATCTCTAGCAATTTCATAAATGATGCTCTTGCCGCCTCGTGCCACACTTTGAGAATTACTATATTAGCATCCATCACAAAGGCAGAGGTCATGTCTTATTAGTATTTGCTTTTCCTAAATTTATAACTAATTTGCCTAAATTTAAAAGCAAATTTTAGATAAGCACATACATACATACCATGCAAAAGTAACTTGAAGTATAAAATATTCTGTCCCTTATAAGTATAATAATTATTAAACTGAAATTAGATTGTAAAAGCTTTGGAAATTGTGAAATAAAATTAAAATAAAAACTTATTAACATAATATATTACTTCTATTAAAATCACATTCAATTCTATTTTGTTATAAGGTATGAAATAGTACACCCATTTTAAGAGTACCTAGAATATAGTAGAGCTATAAGTAGTAATTTGAAAAAGGAAAGATCTTAATGAAAGTAGATGTGTGTTTACAACAGCAGACTTTTACTCTATTTATTAGATTCTAAGAAGAATAACTATCCAAGTACAAAATATTTCTTATACATTGTAAAATATTTTGTGCAGACAACAGAAAAACAAATCAGTATTGAGCATTCAAAAATCAAGATTGAGTAATATTGCATCCTAAAATAAATATGTATTTTGAGTGTTTCATTTTCAGTACTATGTTAAGCTATAGTTTGTAGTCTACTTACATAGTGAACATTCATATGTTTACATCATCAGTTTCAAAACAAAACAAATAATTTTAACAGGTTATAAAAAGAGCTGAAGTAACAGAAATAAAATCATATAACAACAATATATAATAAAAACAAGTGAAGATCGTGGAAGGAGTTTTTCAAATATAAATATAAAATGTTTGATAATTCAGCGGTGAATCTAAATTACTTTTTAAAAATTTTGTGTCAAAAGCCTATGAACATCAATTCTAATGGCAATATAAAGACAAAAAAAACAAACCAAAACAAAACAAAACCTTTTAGAACTGTGTGTTTGGAAGGAAAGGCAAAAAGGTGGATTTGAAGAGAAACATCACAGATCAATTTAAAAAGCCAACGCAGGGTCTCAGGCATGGTGGCTCATGCCTGTAATCCTAGTAGTTCAGGAAGCTGAGTCAAGAGGATTGCCTGAAGCCAGGTATTCAAGACCAGCCTGCAAAGCACAGCAAGACCCCATTTCTACAAAAAAATTTAAAAACAGCTGGGCATGGTGGTCCCTGCTTCTGCAGAGGCTTGTGCCCAGGAATTCAAGGCTACTGTAAGGTATGATCATACTACCACACTCCAACCTGTGTGACAAATTGTGACAGTCTCTACAAATTTTGAATACTTTGTTTAAAAAGCCAACATATATTGGAAACTCAATCAAAAACTATACCCAAGTTTATCTTTAAATTAAACATATTTTTATTATTTATGAATTTTTCTTGGGATCCTACTCTATCAGGCGTCACACCAGACAAGGGAGAGATAACATTGATCAAAATCCACATGCTTTTATCTTACAGTGATAATGTCCCATTTTAACTGAACAATTTACATCGAGATCTAAAGAATGGTTAGAATCAATGTGCTCATTTTCCAATAATTTCTTTGTCAGTAAATTGGAATTTCGTTAATGAGCTAAATAAGCTGGAAACCTTAGTTTTCTTACATATATCTCAATTACTCCATTATGTCAATATTTGATATTTAATCTTTGTATGTGTTTGTGTGTAAACCCGTAATCATTCTAAATCTCTTCACCTCCATTTTTACATTTTCACAATTCTGTAACAGTTTTCTGTAATCTTTGGTCTAATGCAATATCAAGAATAAATCTTCATATATTCTGGCTTCCTTCCAATCTTATCTACAAATGTAGCAAGAGTATTATTTTTAAAATGAACGTCTAACCCTCTCAATGACTTCTATTGAATATTTCCACGTGCAAGTCTAACTCTTTGGATAGCTTCCACTTGCTTTTAGAAAATGCTCTACAATGTCCTAAGACTTGCACGGTCTCCATTGTGTCGGTCACACAAGGCATTTCATGTCCTTCGGTTGCCTCATTCTTTTAGATATAGCCAAAGGAACCTACTCTTTTGATTTCAGAACCCTTTGCTTTCCACAATATCATAAATCTTCTGTTCATATTCTATATGGAAATAAATATTTGAAAGATGCTTTTCCATACTTCCGGGATTTAAGTTATTTTAAATGGCTGCCTGTAAAAATGAAGCCATTCAATTTTGCTCATATAATTAAAAAAAAAGACTTTATTTTTTATTTTGTTAATTTTTTATTTATAAGTATTATGGGTATATAGTTGTACATATTTACAGAGTAAATATGGTAATTTGATACAAGAATAAATATGTAATGATCAAACTAATTGGGCTATTCATCACCTGGAGCATTTACTATTTCTTTGTGATAAAAACACTTCAATTCCACTCTGAGTTATTTTTGAAATGTACAATAAAAAATGTAAACGATAGTCCCCATTGTGCTGCTGAACACTAGACTTTATTCCTTCTATCTAACCATATTTTTGTACCCATTAATTTTCCCCTTTTGTCCCCTTCTCCCCACTACCGTTCCCATCCTCTTGTAGCTATCATTCTATACTCCATCTCCATGAGTTCCATATTTTTTTGCTCCAAAAATATGAACATGCAAAGTGTGTCTTTCTGTGTCTGGCTTCTTTCACTTAGCATAATATCCTCCAGTTCCATTTATATTGTTGCAAATGGCAAGATTTAATTCTTTTTTAATGGTGGAATAATATTTTATTGTGTATAGGTGCCACATTTTCTTTACTCACCTTTGCTATTGTGATTAGTACTGCAATAAATATGCGAGTGAAGACATCTTTTCAATATACAAATTTCCTTTTTTTTTTTTGATGTATACACAGCAGCAGGATTGCTGGATCATATGGTAGTTCAATTCTTGCTTTTTGATGATATCTGCATACTATTCTCCATAGTGTCTGTACTAATTTACATTCCCACCAATCCATCGAGGGCCTGAATAGAAGAATGTTGCGGAAAATGAGGATTCTCTTACTTTGCCTGCTTTAACTGGGATATCAGTCTTCTGCTCTTGCAGTGGCACTAGGGATTCTCAGGCCTTCAGACTTACACTAGTATTTATATTATCAGTTTTCCTAGTTTCAAGGTCTTTAGACTTGAACTGGAATTATAGTATCAGTTTCCTGAGTCTCTAGTTTACAGAGAGCACATCTTGAAACTTCTCAGCCTGCATAATCCCACAAAATAATTAGCTGTTTAAATGGAAAGATAGATAGACAGACAGATAGATAGACAGATAGATGATAGAGCCATACAGATTTATCTCCTATTGGTTATGTTTCTCTGAAGAACCCTGATTAACATAAACTCACTTTTCTGATGAGTACAAAAAGAATTGTTGATTTTCAAATTGCTCAGCTGCTTTCTTGTTGTAAGTATGAGGTATAATGATTTCCAAACTCTTTACATATCCAAGCTGAAAGCAAAGTCTTGCTCACTATATTCAGTACCATAACTTCCTGACCATAATAGGAAATTCATAAATATTTATGGAATGAGTCAATAAATTAATGTATTAGAGGAGATAGAATGAAGACTATGCTAAAAGATAGATAACGAGATATACAAAATACATTCAAGAACTAAAAATATGTATAGTGAAAAGATAACAAGGAGCAAGAAATAGGAGGATGGGAAAAATCTATTTCAAAATGATGACTGTATCATGGAGGCATTTTCAGAGCTATAACTTAAAGTGCTTGGCAAGTTAAGGGGTGAATTCTTCATTTTATGAGCTGTGGGGATTCGTTAAAGACCTGAGGACTCAACGTGATCTGAAATGGTATTATTTATTAAACATAATTTTAGTGGGTTTTATTTGGAGAAATGATGATAGGAAAGCCACCTGCGAGATTTTAAACAGAATAGAAGATGATGATAGTATGAGGTAGGGTATCATGAGTTTATAGGGAAGTACAATAATTCATGTGATACTTAAGGATCAGAATTAATAGAACTAAATTATAGAAGAAAAGAGGGAAAGAACGGTGATCTAAAAAATTAATAGTGACTTCTCATTTGGTCAGTTGGACATTGGGTTAGAAGTTTAGAGATCACTGAAACTGGAAATATAAGAATATGTTCAAGTTGAGTTTTGGGATGGTAGATATAAATTTAGTTTTGTATATCTTACTCTTTTAGTATTATGTTGGATGTAAATGTATGGAGCTCAACAAAGATATCTGGGCATAAGATGGAGGTTTGAAGTCATCATCAGATATTAATTACTTAGCTTCTTCACTTCAATGTTTTAATAGTCACCTTAATTATACTATAGCAAATACTTTGTAATGTTTTATGCCAAGAAAAGATATCTGGGCATCAGACTGAGGTTTGAAGTTATCATTAGATGTTGAAGTAATGGAATAACATAAGAACCCCAACAAATGCTACATTTAAGACACTGAAAAAAATGAAACAATTCATGAAAATAGAGCTCATAGGCTCTTCTACTTAAGAAAAAGAGAGTGAAGGGGAAAACCAGGTAAGCACATAAAGAATCAAAGTAACACAGAAAACAAGAAAAGGAAATAGGCTAAGAAAAAAATTACCTGTAGAAATGCTACTTATTAAGAGACCTATTAAGGTTAATTTGGATTCAACAGCAAGGAAGTAACTTAATAATTTTGCAGGGCTAATTTTAGTGTAAAAGCAAGTGTGCAGTGAATTGTCAATTATCTGTACAATGATAAATGAAGCTAGTAACTATAAGAAACAATATATTAATGAGGGAGCCTCATAAAGCAGAAAAGTAGACTTGGGTATGCTTAATGTGGATAAGAATGCCAATTAGAGATTGAAATACAGTTAAAGCTCTTAAATAACTTCTAATTAATACAGTCTTTAATGACTTCTGATTAGATATGTACTGTAATCATACTTCAGTAGTAGTTCGTTCATTTAGTCACTTTGTCCTCTTTAAAATGCTATTTTCAGTTGATAGTCACAAGAATACATACATTGTTTTTTCCTCTTCTTTTGCCTCTTAGTCCTTGCTGCTGATTTTCCCTAAGATTTCTGAATTTTTAATGTTAAGGTACATGAGGAACCAATCCTTCAATTTCCTTTTTCCTACTCATTCTCATTGCTGTGTGGATTTTATCCAATGTTGTGTCTTTAACTTCTATTCATATATTAATATTTCTTAAAATTTTCATTTAGACATTCTCTCTAAAATTTAAAATCACATATGAAACTAACTACTTAGCTTCTCCACTTCAACGTTTCAATAGTCATCTTAATTATACTATAGCAAATACTTTGTGATGCTTTATGCCAAATCTCCTCTTACGGTCTCAGTAAATGACAACTACATCCTTTCAGTTTTTCATCCAAGACCTTGCAGTTATGACTGCCCATACAATAAATAGCAAATAGATCCAGAGAATCTTGCTGGCTTGTAATCCAGAAAACTATGTGTTCAGAATCTGACTACTTCTCATAATCACTAACATTATCATCCTCTTCTTTGTACAAGTCAACATCATAGTACTTCTGGATTACTGAAGTAAAGCGAAAAATATAAACTAAGATGTTCGTGGAAGAATTTTTGCAATAGTAATGTCCATTACAGTTGAAGAAACAGTTAACTTGTGGAATATTCATAAACTGAAGAGGTCATGGTAATGAAAATTCTACCAGATGCTATCTGGATGAAGATCATAAAAATGATGAGTAAAATAAAATAAAATAAAAGATGCAATATAATTTTATTTTAAAGTTCAAAATGTATAAAATTTAAAATAAATATTGCCCAGGAAGACATAATGATGTAGTGAAAATATCTAGTTAGGACTTCTACATCCAGTCATAATGTAATGACTGCTACTGGACTCACCTTTCTATCATAAAAAACTATATATGAAATTGGACAGATGAGGAGAACGCTTTCAGGAAATTCTTGAGAGACAGAAAACTTATGAAAGAAGAGAAAGCACTATATCACTTCAGTATTTTTCCTGGAAACAATTTTTTTTTTTTTTTTTTGAGACGGAGTTTCGCTTTTGTTACCCAGGCTGGAGTGCAATGGCGTGATCTCAGCTCACCGCAACCTCCGCCTCCTGGGTTCAAGCAATTCTCCTCCCTCAGCCTCCCGAGTAGCTGGGACTACAGGCACGTGCCACCATGCCCAGCTAATTTTTATATATTTTTTAGTAGAGACGGGGTTTCACCATGTTGACCAGCATGGTCTCGATGTCTTGACCTCGTGATCCACCCACCTCGGCCTCCCAAAGTGCTGGGATTACAGGCTTGAGCCACTGCGCCTGGCCCCTGGGAACAATTTTATGACTGCAATATGGACAGCTGGAGCCAGAGCAGATATATAGATTTAAGGATCTGAGAATAAAGCTACTGAAGTGGCTTGAATCATAGGGTCAAGGCACCACAGAAGAGATAGTTGTACATTGTGGGGATCCAGAAGTCTATGTCCAAGTTCCCCTATGTGTCTTTGTACCCAGACTTGACTGTATATATGTAGGGATTATAAGAGAGCATCTGTTATGATGATAAAAGGAAAGCAGTAATAGTAGGGGTATAGCAATGCTCAGAGACATTGAAGTTCCAGCTCAACCAGGTTGGAGATATATCATTAATACCCAACACACAAAGCTAATTGACAAGAAAAGATATATCTTGAGAATAAGGAGCAAACCCTAGAGGAAGGACTGGTCAATATTTATATAAACTAAGGAATGTAGTTTGGATATGTGTCCCCACCTAAATCTCATGTTGAATTGTAATCCCCAATATTGGAGGTGGGACCTTAATGAAAGCTGGTTGGATCATGTGAGTGGATTTCTCATGAATGGTTGAACAACATCCCATTGGTGCTGTTCCCATAGTAAGTTAGTTCTCATTACATCTGGCTGTTTAAAAGTGAGTGGCACCTACCCCCAACCTTGTTCCTCCTTTCACCATGTTATATGTCTGCTCCCCCTTTGCCATCCACATGGTTAGAAGCTTCCTGAGACCTCTTCAAATGCAGATGCTTCTATGCTTCTTATACAGCCTGCAGAACCCTGAGTCAATTATACCTCTTTTCTTTATAAATCACCCAGTCTCAGCTATTTCTTTATAGCAATGCAAGAATGGCCTAATACACTAGGCAACCAAAACCTAAATTTATTAAACTTTGAAAGTTTAATAATACAGAGTTAAAAGAATTCTGGGTTTTCTACAAATCAAACCTAATAAACCATCAAATGAAGGCTAATCAAAATTAAGGTTCACAGACAGTAATCAAACTACCCATGAAAAAAATAAATAAAACTCTTTGAAAGAAATAAGGGAATCTAGAGGCCCTATATCATCTAAAACATCTTAAATACAATTCAAAAATCACTAACCATTTAAAAGATAGGAAAGTACAAACTAAAAGAAAAATGGCATCAATATTATCTAATTGCAACATGGCACAGATGTTAAATTTAGTATAAAAAGATGTTTAAAAATGAATATAAATATATTCAAAATAATATCACCTATAGGAAAATATGGCTTTTATGAGTGAAGAGAGAAATAACTAGAGAAACTAAAATCAGAACTAAAATATAACCAAATACATATTCTAGAACTAAAACTAGAACAAAGTAAATAAAAATATTCCTAAAGGTGTTTTAACAGTAGATAAAAGTTGTTAAATACAATACAGTATAAGAGAATTTGAAGACAAAACAAAAGAAATAATTCAACCTAAAGGGCAGAAAGTAAATGTATTATATAAGTTGGGGTTCTCTATAGGGACACAACAAATAGGATATCTATATACCTATATTTATATATCTACAGTTATCATTTAATATATATGATACATTATATAAATAGACAATATAATATATATTATATCATGTAAATAAATTATAATATAAATAAAGTAGTGTTAACTCACAGGATCACAAGGTTTCACAACAGGCCATCTGCCAGCTGAGGAGCATGGAAGCCAGTCCGAGTCCCAAAGCTGAAGAACTTGGAGTCCAACGTTTGAGGGCAGGAAGCTTCCAGCACAGGAGGAAACGTAGGCTGAGAGGCTAAGCCAATTTAGCTTTTTCAGGTTTTCTTGTCTGCTTTATATTCTAGCTCCTTTGGCAGCTGATTAGATAGTGTCCACCCAGATTAAGGGTGAGTCTGCTTTTTCCCTCCCACTGACTCAATTGTTAATCTCCTTTGGCAACACCCTCACAGACATGCCCAGGATCAATACTTTGCATATTTCAATTCAATCAAGTTGACAGTATTAACCATCACATGTATTGACAAAAAGTTAACAGGTACTCAAGGTCATGTGGAATGATACAATAGTTTAAAAATTACATATAACTGGATTTTCAAAATGAAAAGGGAGACTGAGACAAGAAATACTTTAATAGATGGTTGATTCCCAATTTTGATTATCACCATAGTTTTTTTTAGAAGGTAGGCAAGTTAATGCTGGTTTCAACATAAGAAGTGTAATTCTGAGGGCTCAGTTCAGGATTCTAACCATTGTAAAGTATTAGGAGAAGATTCTTCTGTCCATTCTACATGATATGTCATGAATTATGAATATTAGTGAGAACAGACACTGTCAGCATGACGTGAATGCTGGGTATTTGTCTCTAATCCTTTTAGGTGGTTGTTTATCTGGCTTTGGATTGTTTGCTCTTACATACTCACTCATAATTACTCTGCTGAATAGTCCAGGAGGACCTTCTGGAGAAGTCCAGAATGCTGACTTTGTGCAGCTCCCTCCTATCTGTGTTCTGTCCTATGAACCCTCATTGCTTGGGCTTTCTAAATTTCTTTCATCTCTTTAAGTCAGCAGTCTTTCATCTTTTGCTTTTGTTCCCTCTCTCTGCACTGCATTCCAGAAACGCTATCAAGGCTGTAAAATAATGCAATTATAGAACTTACATTATTTTGAGTTTTTTCTCCCATCTTAAGGAATCAATATCACATGTTGCTTGCTGCTCAGTATCTTGAAAAACGTTACTTAAATATTTCACCTAGTTCTTCTGGTCATGTTAGGAAGACCGAGAAATTCAGTCTCTGTTACTCTATATTGACCAAGAGCAGGAATCTAGGAAACTTTTATGATTTAAAAATGAATATTGCTCGATACAGAAAAACCATTAGAAAATTAAAGTCCATTAAACCACTGATAAATATGGAATATTAAAAATAAATATTCATTTAATCCTAAGTAGGAACAAAATAGAAGAGGCAAAGGTAAAAAAAAGAATCATGTAGTAAATCAAAAATTATCTATAATTGCATTAAATGTAAATTGACTAAAGGATCCAATTAAATGTCACAAATTATTAAATTAAATTTAAAAAGAAGATATAGTTATACATAATGTTTATATTTAAAGATCTGCTTTGAATAGAATATTGTGAGAATGTTGAAAATAAAAGAATAGAAAAAAATTTTAAGTAAACAGAAGTACTTTTTTAGAAAGTTAAAACAATATTAAACAATTTGATCAAAATGACATTAACAAATATTATATTTAATAATTAAAACATGAATTAAAGTCTATAGAAAACTTTCATATACATAATCTGCGAGGTGGGCCACAAAATGATACTCCATGATTGTCAAAATACTGAAATTTGACAGAATGCGTTTAGAAAATGGAAGAGTTACTTGAAAAAAGATACATTATAAATACTGATTCGAGAATAAATACAAAATTTGAATAGTCTTATTTTTAAAGATACTTATTTCATCATAAAAAAACATTTACCCAAAGAAATCTGCAGGGCTGTAGTGCTGAATTGATGGATTCTATTAAACTGTAAGATTTAAAATACTACTAGTCATGTATAAACTCAGGAAACCTAAAAGGACCATATAACTATATTAGGAACTTAATATTTATTTTTATATTTAATAACAGAAACAACTATGTACATACTTACGGAATGAAACTTAGCAATGTGTACTTCCCTCTGTCTCTCTGACTCACTCTCTGTGTCTGTCACATAAACACACACACATGCACACACAATTGTGAATGAACTGTGACTTTGACTTATCAATTGGTCACTAGTTCTGCTGGCCTATTCCTATGCTTTTGAGTTTGTAGAGTCATCAAATAGGTCATTGTGTTGTGACAAAACACTAATTGTTCTTTATATTTTGAAATGATTATTTTGAATGCCTGCAGAGTTTCACTTTTACTCCACAATACTGAATACTTAAGCAGAAAAAAAAATACACTAGATTATGCACATGCCATGATAAAAGACACATTCTATATTCACTATGGTTTTGAAATTCCAATTAGTTTTCAATAGGCATTAAATAATAATGTGATGCAATAAAACCCCAATTATATACACAGCAGGATAATGAGGACTACTATCTGGGGAAAATAATCCATTCATTGATATTGTGTATTATTTGCTGATTCAGAAAAATAATGCTGCTTTAAAAACACCTTCTGAAAAGATTCGCCTTTTCTTTCATTACTAAATGCAACTGTATTTCACAAACTAAGGAATTAGTTAATAAAATAAAACATAATTAAATTAATTGGTATCTCAGAATCACTTTAGAGAATGTAGATACAACTTAAGGTTGATACATGAGTATTCCTGTTCATGTATTTATTTGTTATTTGAATTTTATTGAGCAAATATTTAATACCTACTAAATTCTCTGTAATGAGCTAGGATAAAGCATGCAACATAAGTTGTGGTTTATGATCTATGAATATTAAGTATAAAACATCACTTGTTTCAATAAGACATTTCCATTTAAACTTATGTGTGCATTGGCAAAATGTAATTTATGATAATATATATGGTGAAACCCACAGGATGTAAGTTCTTGTTTGGTTTTATTAATTATTGTGTATTTTTCTCTACAAAGAATCAGATATTAATATATTCCTTACAATATCTACCTTTGTGACCAAGGCATTTTGCTGCCTTTTCCAAAGTTATACCTTCCTTTTTTAACATTCTAAAGTAGAATTTTCCTTCCTTTTTTTTTTTACATAAATGTTAAAATTTAACATTTTTAACACCAACACAATAATCTAAGCAATTATGTGAATCTCTAAAGATGGACCCCTAATGAACCACACATCCTGGCATCAACGTTCATGCATCACCCTTCTTACATTTATGCCTGTTCTTTAACTATTTTGACAAATATGACACCGAGAAAGTGACACTAAGTTTCTTCCAAGGCTAGGAAACAACACACCTGTAGCTTCCATCAAGATCTCTTAAAACACCTGCTCTGAAGAATATCAGCTATAATGTTAGAAATCTGACTACCCTAAGACTATTACATTAGGCACAAGTAGAAGCCAGAGAAAGAGAAAGAGATGCTTGCAAGCTCTAAGCTTCTTTAACCATCTGCTTGTGGTATAAGGTGTGTTAGTGAAGTAGCTATGCTGGACTTCTAGCACAATTCAGCCTTCACATGCCTCCAGTTTCAGCTGCCACTTCATGGCAACAACATCAGAAATACAGGGCAAGAATTGTTCTTCTGAAACCAATTAAACTTCAGAATCTTTACAGTACATCATTGTTGAAATAATACTTTTTAGATTACTTTCATGTAGCAATATATTATCAACATGTTAATATAGTTTGTGTCCTCACACAAATCTCAACCTTGTATTGTAACAATCCCTACATAGCAAGGACAGAAACAGGTAGAGATAATTAAATCATGGGGGCAGTTTCCACCATGATTAGTGGTAGTTCTTATGAGATCTGATGGTTTGGTAAGGGGTTCCCCCTTCATTCTGCACTCATTCTCTCCCCTGCCATCCTGTGCAGAGGTGTCTTCTGCCATGATTGTAGTTTGCTGAGGCCTCCCCAGCCATGTGGAAATGTGAGACACTTAAACCACTTTTCTTTATAAACTAAACAGTTTTAGGCAGTTCTTTATAAGAGCATGAGAATGGATTAATAAAGTAAATTTGTACCACAGAGAGTGGGGTGCTGTTATAAAGATACCCAAAATTGAGGAAGTGACTTTGGAACTGGGTAACAGGCAGAGAATGGAACAGTTTGGAGGGCTCAGAATAAAGTAGGAACATGTGGGAAAGATGGAAACTTCCTAGAGACTTGTTGAATGGCTTTAATCAAAATGCTGACAATGATATAAACAATAATGTCCAGGCTGAGGTGGTCTCAGATGGAGATGAGGAACTTTTTGGGAAGTAAAGCAAAAGTGACTCTTATTTTGCTTTAGCGAAGAGACTGGCAGCATTTTGCCTGTGCCCTAGATATCTGTGGAATGTTGAACTTGAGAAAGGTAATTGAGGGTATCTGGCAGAAGAAATTTCTAAGCTGCAAAGCATTAAGAGGAAGCAGAGCACAAAAGTTTGGAAAATTTTCAGCCTGAGCATGCAATAGAAAAGAAAACCCTATTTTCTCGGTAGAAATTCAAGCCCACTGCAGAAATTTGCATAAGTAACCAGGAGCCAAATATTAATCACCAAGACAGTAGGAAAATGTTTCCAGTTCATGTCAGAGACCTTCACAGCAGCCCTTCCTATCACAGGCCCAGAGGCGTAGGAGAAAAATGGTTTTCTGGGTGGGGCCCAGGACCCTCCTTCTGTGTGCAGCCTAGGAATTTGATGCCCTGTGTTCCAGATGTTCCAACCATAGATAAGGGGGCCCAGATATAGCTCAGGCTGTGACTTTAGAGGGTGTAAGCCCCAAGCCTTGGCAGCTTCCACATGGTATTGAGCCTGCAGGTGCACAGAAGTCAAGAATTTAGGTTTGGAAGCCTGCAAGTTGGAGCCCCCACACTGAGTCCCCATTGGAGCACTGCCCAGTGGAGCTGAGAGAAGGGGACCACTGTCTTCCAGACCTCAGAATGGTAGATCCACTGACAGATTGCACTAAGTGCCTGGAAAAGCCACAGACACTCAACGCAGTCCATGAAAGCAGCTGGCAGTGGGGCTGTACCCTGCAAAGCCATAGGGCCGGGGCTGTCACTGTGGGAGCCCACCTGTTGCATCAGTGTGACTAGGATGTGAGACATGGAGTCAAAGGAGATTATTTGGGTCTTTAAGTTTTGATGGCTGCCCCATTGCATTTTGGACTTGCATGGGGCCTGTAGTCTTTTTGTTTTGGCAAATTTCTCCCATTTGAAATGGGTGCATTTACCTAATGCCTGTACCCCCATTGTATTTAGAATATAACTAACTTGCTGTTGATTTTACAGGCTTATAGGCAGAAGAGACATTCCTAGTCTCATGCGAGATGCTGAATTTGGATTTTAGGATTATTGATAGAATTAGTTAAGAATTTGGAGGATTGTTGGAAGCACATGGTTGTTTTGAAATGTGAGGACATGAGATTTGGGAGGGGCCAAAGGTGAAATGATGTGGTTTGCCTCTGTGTCTCCACCCAAATCTCACCTTGAATTTTAATAATCCCCATGTGTCAAGAGCAGGACCAGGTGGAGATAACTGAGTCATGAGGGTGGTTTCTACCAAGCTGTTCTTGTGATAGTGAGTGAGGTTATCACGGGATCTGATGGTTTTATAAAGGGCTTCCTGGCCAGGTGTGGTGGCTCACACCATAATCCCAGCACTTTGGGAGGCCAAGGCAGGCAGATCACGAGGTCAGGAGATTGAGACCATCCAGGCTAACACAGTGAAACCCTGTCTCTACTAAAAATACAAAAAATTAGCCAGACACAGTGATGTGTGCCTACAATCCTAGCTACTTGGGAGGCTGAGGTGGGAGAATCACTTGTACCCAGGAGGCAGAGGTTGCAGTGAACCAATATCGTGCCACTGCACTCCAGTCTGGGCAACAGAACAAGACTCTGTCTCAAAAAATAAAAATAATAATAAAGGGCTTCCCCCTTCACTAGACACTCATTCTGTCTCCTGCCACCTGTGAAGGGGTACATTTCACCATGAGTGCAAGTTTCCTGGAGCCTCCCTACTCATACAGAACTGTGAGTCAATTAAACCTCTTTTCTTCATAAACTATCCAGTCTTGGGCAGTTCTTTATAGAAGCATGAGAACAGACTAATAAATTAGTTAACAATGATAAAGATTCAAAGTAGATTTCAAATAATATCAAATGATAAAACCACATGTAATTAATAGAAACATAAACACTTTGGACTTTATTACAATTTTCAGTTGCTCTTTGTAGAATTTCTTTTTTCATTGTCAGAATATTGAGATAATATATAATTAAAAAAAAATAAGTTCAACTCTTTATTACTTTCTTTTCAGACTTTAGAATTAACAAGTAAAAGATCAAAATATGATTTATACTATCCTAGTTTTACAAGAGGCAGTAAGTTTTTTATTAATTTTTTAATTTTTATTTTTGATAAGTCTACACTTTTGTGTAAACTCTGATCAACCAGAATCCCTGATTTTTCTATTACAATAGTTACAGAAGCTGTCTCTAGATTCAGATTGTAAAGAGTGCCATGAAAGATGATGATTTGCTATCATTGGGGACAGGCTGTAATATCACATGTACCATTTGTTTTTCTATCCAAAAAGCCTGAAATAGCTTTTTTTTAAAAAAAAAAATTACCCAGCAATCCCATTACTGGGTATATATCAAAAGGATTATAAATCGTTCTATTATAAAGACACATACACATGTATGTTCATTGTGGCACTGCTTACAATAGCAAAGACCTAGAACCAACATAAATGCCCATCGATGATAGACTGGACAAGGAAAATGTGGCATATATACACCATGGAATACTATGCAGCCATAAAAAATGATGAGTTTGTGTCCTTTGTAGTGACGTGAATGAATCTGGAAACTATCATTCTCAGCAAACTGACACAATAACAGAAAACTAAACACCACATGTTCTCACTCATAGGCAGGTGTTGAACAATGAGAACACATGGACACAGGGAGAGAAGCATCACACACTGGGGTCTGCTGTGGGGGGCTCGGGGAGGGACAGCGAGGGGTGGGGAGGTTGGGGAGGGATAACATGGGGAGAAATGCCAGATATAGGTGACGAGGGGATGGAGGCAGCAAACCACCTTGCCATGTATGTACCTATGCAACAATCCCGCATGATATTTACATGTACCCCAGAACCTAAAGTACAATTTAAAAAAATAATTCTATCAGTATTCACTTTTCCAAACATGTAAGCAGATGTTACCATTATAAGAATGAGTTAAGACCATCTTTGGTCTTTCTACACACAGCAAACTTTAATAAAGAATAGTTATAACTGGCCCATCAAATAGGATGCCTTCTCCTACTAGCAACCATAAATATATAGTTGAGAGGAGATAAATTGATCCCTCCACTTAAGGCATTTCAAGGAGAGTGTAAGAGAGTACCAAGATACACAAATGCCCATTGAAGAGTTTTACTGGAGTACAAAGGAAAAATATGGCCCACGCTGAAGCATCTTTCCCTTTGTAGTCATTACTACAACTTCCTTTCCCTATTCTTTATTCAGCTCTCTAAGTGGCTGTCTTCATACCATATGCTTTCTCTTTCTTATCTTTTATTTATTTTTACTATTTAAATAAAGTTGCTCCTCCTCATTCCATTCTGCCTAAATAAGGCTATTTAGTGATGTCCACTTGGAAATCAACCAAGGAGGATACAAAAGTACAGGAATAAAATAACTAGGCACTTAGTTATTTCACAGATATCACTTAGAAGTCTAGGGGACTAGGTTTATAACAGGCTTAAGATACATAAGAGAGTGATGAAAGGCTGACTAGAATATCATATTGCTATCAGGATAAATATGCCTCAAAAAATATGTGTTATGAAATATAACACCATCCAATGAGATCAAGTAAAATGTTAGCTCACACTAGATGAGTGATTGGTAATACATTTTGTGTTCTTCTTTTCTTTTGATTAATAATATCACAGTAAATGAAAATTTTGATAGCCAACTTGTTTTGAATATAACAAAAATGGGATGTTAAATAATATTTTTATTTATGAAACAGATAGTAAGAACATAATTAACAAGTCAAATTCCAAAATGCTGATTCAATATAATCTTTGTAGTATTCTGCTCTAATTGTAAAAATTATAATAGGCTAAATTATTTGCTATTGAAAAGGCAATCTTTCATTAGATTATTTTAAATAGCCATCATTTGAATCATTTAATGTTACCCTTTTCTGCCGACTTACTCATGTTAGAAGGTAGCACTCAGCCAGATCATGAGCTTTTACTCTAACTCAATGGGGTCAAAATTATAATTTCAATCTTCCAACTTTAAAACAGTAGGTTAAAATATTATATTGAATAGAATGTTTAAAACATTTAAATGCACCTCAATTTTCCTTATTAAAAGAGTTCCTCTATCTTTTCTGGTTGAACCAGAATGACCCTTCATTATAGAGATTAACTTATTAGCATAGAAGCAGACTCAATTCAGCTGATTAAATTCTCCCCAGATTAAACCTGAAAAAGGGAGAGAGGCATAATAAATATATATAGTCACCAGTTTAAGCTTTAATCTTCCTTCATGTGAGAAGAAGCATAAAATATGTATGGTTTGCTACTAAAGATTATTTTTTATCAAGACAAACTTATATATTGTGTAATTAAAGACACATATCAGCAAGCAGTGGACACTTCAGCGTTGGGAATGGCAACTACACTACACTTTCTATGAACAGTTCTTAGGGCTTCATTTCAGTTCTATTAATCTTTTGGCCTTGGATACTTCTGCAGATTTCAGTTGTTCTCTTGCCATTTGAGTTCATTTTATTTTTCTTTTTAGAAAATAATTTGGCAATTTTTAATATGTTTAAATATACACTTACTATATGATACTGCAATTTACATTTCTCGCTATTCACCCAAGCAAAATGAATATTTACAAATACCTGTATGCAAATTTTACAGCACCTTTGTACACAATTACCCAAAACTGTAAAGAGACCAAATGTCCTTCACCTAGTGGATAGAAAAACAAAGTATAGTACAACCACATAATACTATTCAGATATAAAACTGAACTATTAGTTTCTACAAAACATCAGTATATTTCAACCATATTTTGCTAGGCTCTTTCAAGTCACATTCATATGCTACACACTGTATGACTCCATTTATGTAGCTTTCTGGGAAAAGCAAATGTATAGGCATAGAGAGCAGGTTGCCATTGGTTTGTGGGATCAGCGGTGAGGCTGACTCTTAAAGGGACAATATAAATACAGTTTTTATGGTGAGGTAAGTGTTCCATGTCTTGATCATGATGGTAGATACATGACTTTATGCATTGTTAAACTTCATAGAAATGTACAACAAAAAATAATTTTATCACATGTAAATTTAAAAATTAATATTAAGCATACTTAAAAATAAAATGTATACATCTCAATAAGTTTTTTCTCAAGTAGAGGTCATATGGATTTGTAAACTGTAATATATATTCACCATAAAGTAAATAGGTAAGGAGCCCAATTTAGTAGTAATGAGTTGTATCCTATATACATAATCTGTTTCAAGACAGACTATTTCTTTTGAAATGGGCCAAGTGCTGATGTCCCAGAAGTCAGACTAGGATGAGATGCTGTTTAATTTTTACTATTCATCTTTATTAATTTCAACCTGAATGTGAACATAAGGTGTTCCAGTTCAGATAGATTATCATTATTCACAAAAAGCAAATAATGACGGTATAGTTTCCCATATATTTCTTAGTTCACTACTCCTCCTGGAGTGATGTGATGAAAGCCAGGTCACATCTCATAAAATCATAGTCTGTATCTTAGGTAAGGAAATAGATTTATTTGCTTATGCACATGAAAGAGACTGAGTTGCCTTTTCCTTCCCCCCACCCCCTTAAAGGAGGAATATAAACTTTTGCTCCTGGATAGAAAGGCATTTGGGTTCTCACCCTAGTCTTTGGAATGTAAATGCATGTCTTCAGGGACCAGACAAGCCTCTATGTCAGTGTCTTTGGCTTTTATGACCTAGACATGTATCCAAAATTGCAAGCTTCGTTTTCCCTTGAAATGGAAACACATACTTACAGAGTCAGGTAAATCTGTTAGAAATTCTTATAAAGTTTTTTCACTGACTATAAAGCTGTAAATTAACTTCCCCAAGGCTTTGATGCTAGCCCAAGATTCCAAGTTTTCAGCAAAATTTATTCAGAAAGCTGCAACTTGAAGAAACACAAAAATAGTTTATTTATATCCCACAGGTAATCTACCTAAGGTGACAAGTATAGAAATGAATAGGGAAAGAAATTTGGAGGAAAGTTTAAAAAATGCTCTCTAACAGGTATAATGACACCTCATTTTGGAATCAATGTGTATTTTTTTAATGGCTTATGGCATTAAGCAGATTTTTGTGGGCTTGTTTTATCTTTTCTTTGGTAAAATATTTATTCAAAACATTCATCTATTTTTTATTGGGTTGCTTGTTTTCTTTTTTTGAATTTTACTTTAGGTTCTGGGGTACATGTGCAGGTCATGCAGGGTTGTTGCATAGGTGCATACATAACAAGGTGGTTTGCTGGCTCTATTCCCCCTTTGACTATATCTGGCATCTCTCCCCATGTTATCCCTCTGCACCCCCTGCTTGTTTTCTTATTGATTAAAAAAATTTATGTACTCAGGACTCAAGTTTTTTATTAGATTTGTAAGTTGCAAATATCTTCTACAAGTCGTTTGCTTATCTTTTAATTTTATTAACAATTTATTTTCTATAGAAGATGTCTAAATATTTATTGATTTGTGTCTGGAATCTCTGTTCTGTGTCATTGACCTATATATCTATTCTTTCATCAATATCACACTGACTTGATAACTCTAGCTTTATAGTGAATCTTGAAATTGGTGTTGTGTGTCCTCCAACTTCTTTCGCAATTTATTTTAGCTTTTCTACTTCCTTAACTTTTCCATTTAAATTTGTGCAACTTGTTTGTTTTTTAAAAATTATAAATCCAGGAGATATTTGTATTGAAATTTAAAACTAACCATGATTGAGATTTCTATCCGTGGGCATAAATTATCATTCCAATTATGTAAACCTTTAATTTATTTTATCATTGTTTTATAGTTTTAGGTATGTAATTTGTGCACTTATGTTGTAGAAGGACGCTTTTTAGATGGTACTTTTTAAACTTCAAATTCTGATTATTAATTGCTGGTGAAGAGTAATACAACTATTTTTGTATATGTATCAGTGTTTGGAGAACTATCAAAGCTAACTCATTTTTGGAGCATTACTTAGATTCTTTGTATTTTCTAATTAGACAATGATATCATCTGTGAATAAAGACATTTGTTTTTCTTTCCAAACTGTATGTTGTATTTCTTTTTCTTTAGTTTTATGCTGGTTATATGTTTCAATATAATGTGGAACAGGAATGAGGAGAGAGGCATCCTTGCCTTGTTCTGAATTGAAGGGAGACAGCATTCAGTCTTTAACAGTAAGTAAGACACTATCTGAAGAGTTTTATCTAATCTGTAGAATTTATCTGTAGGTGTCTTTTATCTAATAGAGGATGTTTCCTTTTACTTCTTCATTGTGGATAATTTCTAATCAGTCATAACTATTAGATTTTTTCAATATCTTTTCTGTATAAATTCAGATGATTGTATAATTTTTATTCTATTAATATATTGAATTACAATGACTGACTTGTATTCCTAGGATAATCATCACTAAATATGATTTATTACAATTGATGGATCTACACTAACGTATTATTATCACTGAAAGACCATAGTGTACATTGGGATTCACTCTTAGTGTTATAGACTGCATGTTTGTGTACTGGTATCCCCGAAGAATTTCTATCTTTAAACTCTAACACCAATAAGAATGATATGTGGAGATGGAACCTTTGAGAGAGAATTACATCACAAGAGCAGAGTCCTTATAATGGGGTTAGTGTCCTTATTAACAGAGACAAAAGAGAGTCTGCTTCTACTGTCTCTCTCACTGCCATGTGAGGACATAGCAAGAAAGCCATTTACAAACTAAAAAGAGAGCCCTCACTAAGGACCCAACCATGCTGGCACAATGATCACGTTCTTCCAGACTACAGAACTATAACAAATAAATTTATGCTGTTTAAGCCACCCAGTCTATGGTAGTTTTGTTGCAGCAGTTTGAAATGACTGAGTCAGTATTGTAGATTCTATGGACTGAACTCATAAATAATGACATGCGTCAATCATTATAGTGTCATGCCAACTAGTTCATTGCCCTCAAGATCCTTTGGCCTCTGGTTATTCATGTCTCCCTCTTCACAAACCTCTGGTTTTTTTAAATGTCTCCCATAATTTTATATTTTCCCAAATGTAATGTAGTGAGACTCATACAGTATTTGGTTTTTCAGATTGGCTTCTTTCTTAGTAATATGCATTTAAGTTTCCTTCATGACTTTTCCCACTTGATAGCTTATTTCTTTTTAGGTCTGAAAAATATTCCATTGTCTGAATAAACCACAGTTTACTTATTCATTCAACCACAGAACAACATTTTGGTTGCTTCTAAGTTTTGGCAATTATGAATAAAGCTGCTATAAACATCCAAACATTTATATTTTTGTGTAAATATAAATTTTTAACTCCTGGGCAAATACCAAGGAGCATGACTGAAGAATTGTATAGTAAGAATACGTTTAGTTTTGTAAGAAACTGTCCAAATGGCTGTACAATTTTGCATTTTGATCAGCAATGCATGAGAATTTCTGTTTTTCTATATCCTTGCCAACATCTGGTATTGTCAGTGTTCTAGGTTTTGGCCATGCTAATAGGTGTGGAGCAATATCTGCTGTTTTAATTTTTAATTTATTGCTATTATTATTATTATTTGAAACCGAGTCTCACTGTGTCACCCAGGCTGGAGTGCAGTGGCACTATCTCAGCTCACCTCAGCCTCCACCTTTCAGGCTCTAAGCGATTCTCCTGCCTCAGCCTCCAGAGTAGCTGGAATTACAGGTGCACAACACAACACTGAGATATATTTGCATTTTTAGCAGAGATGGGGTTCACCATGTTAGCCAGGCTGGTCTCAAACTCCTGACCTCAGGCAATCCATCCTCCTCAGCCTCCCAAAGTGCTGGGATCACAGAAGTGAGCCCCTACGCCCGGCCAATATCCGTTTTTTTAAATTTTCATTTTCCTTGATAACAAATGATATGAAACATCTTTCATGTATCTACCTGCCATCTGTAGATCTTCTTGGTGAGTTATCTCTTTTGGTCTGTTTTCCAATTTTTAACTAGGCTGTTTTTTTTTCTTATGGTGAAATTTTGAGTTATTTATATATTTTAGAAAAGTCTTTTATTAGATATGTCTTTTGCAAATATTTCCTCCATCTCTAACTTGTGTTGCATTCTCCTGACATTATCTTTTGAACAGCATATATGTGTATATGTAATTTTAATGAAGTCTAGTTTATCAATTCTTTCTTTTATATGGATCATGCCTTTGTTGCCACATGTAAAAAGTCATTGCCAAACCAAAGATGGTCTACCTGTTCTCTTATGTTACCTTTTAATTGTTTTATAGTTTATGTTGGCCTATTTCTAGGCTCTGTATTCTGTTCCATTTATCTATTTATTTATCTTTTCTTTATCTTTTCTTTTTGCTAATAACACACAGTCTTGATTACTATAGCCTTATCAGAGAAAAGATACAAACTTTAATAAAAGAATCAATACCAAACTACATAAACAGTTATTCTATATTCATAAATGGGAAGATGCAATATTGTCATGATCTCAGTTCTTTCTGCTGGATTCATAAATTCAATGCAATCCCAATAAAAGTCCCAGTAAGCTCTTTTGTAGATATTGACAAACTAACTCAAAAGTGTATGGGGTGAGACCAAAAGTCCAAAATAGCCAAGAAAATATCCAAGGAAAAGAACAAAGTTGAGGGACTGACATTACCCAATTTTAAGAATTATGATAAAACTATTACATTGGAGTTTTGTACCTCAGATAAATTCTTATTGCTCGTTAACATCCTTTTCTTTTAGATTGAAGAACTCCCTTTAGCAGTTCTTTTAGGACACCTTGGTGTTGATGAAATACTTCAGCTTTTGTTTATTTGGAAGGGTCTTTATTTCTCCTTTATTCTTTAAGAATATATTAACAGGATCTAATATTCTGGGGTAAAAGTTTGTTTGTTTTTTTTTCCTTCAGCATTTTAAATATGGCATGCAACTCTCTTGTGGCCTGTATTGTTTCAAGTGAAAAGTCTTCTGCTAGCTGTACTGGCGCTTCATTTTATGTTGTTTCTTTTTCTCTTTCTGCTTTTAGAATTCTTTCTGTATCTTTGACCTTTGGGAGGGTTATTATTAAATACCTTAACATAGCCTTCTTTGGGTTAAATCTGCTTTATGCTCTATAAACTTCTTCTACTTAAATGTGGACATGTTTCTTTAGGTTTGGGAGTTCTCCAATATTAATACTTTTAAAAAACTTTCTATCTCTTTCTCTACCTCCATGTTAGGGTCAATAACATAGGGTCAAAAACTCTTAGGTTTGCCGTTTTGAGACTTTTCTGATCTTGGATACATGTTTCATTCTTTTCTATTATTTTCTCCTCTGTGTATTTTCAAATATCCTGTCTTCAAGCTCACTAATTATTTCTTCTGCTTAATCAATTTTACTATTAAGAAACTAACTCTGATTCATTCTTCAGTATATCAATTGCATTTTTCAACTCTAGAATTTCTGTTTGATTCTTCTTAGTTATTTCAATTTCTTATGTGATAGAATTCTGAGTTCATTCTCTGTGTTATCTTAAATTTCTTTGATTTTCCTCCAAACAGCTACTTCGAATTCTCTATCTGAAAGGTCTTGTATTACTATTTCTCCAGGATTGGTTTCTGGTGCCTTATTTTGTTCATTTGGTGAGGTTATCTTTTGTGGATGGTCCGGATGCTTGTACATGCTCGTCAGTGTTTGGTCATTGAAGCATTAGGTATTTCTTGTAGTCTTTGAAGTCTGGCCTTCTTGTGTCCATTCGACTAGAGGAAACTTTCCAGATATCAAAGAAACTTGGGTCCCAAGCCCAGTAACTCTGTGGTTTTGGTAGAGTTTTACGGGTACTACCTTGGTGGTCTTGGTTAGATCAGAAGAATTCCCTGGATTACCAAGCAGAGACTCCAGTTATTATCCCAAACAAAAAAGAGAGAGAATCTAAAATAGAATTTTGCATTATTATTGATGTCTGGAAAGCTAAGCACACACAGAGAGACAGACTCCATCTTGGAGTGGTTAGCTTTCTGGAACTGAAGGTTTGATGATTCATGTACCCCCTGTAGCCACACCACCGGGAACTGTGCTGGGTCAGACTTGAAGGCAGTAAAGCACTGGTTCTCATCCAAGGTCCACTATAACTACTATCCAGCTATCACCTCTGTTCACCCAAAGCCCTAGTGCTCTACAATCAGCATGTCACAAAGATAGCCACGTTTGTGTTCTTCCCTTTAGGGCGGTAAGTTCTCCCAGGTCACAATAGCCAGCAATTGATGTCAAAACCTTAGAAATTTACCTGATATTCTATTCTACTGTGGCTTAACTGACAATCCACAATACAAAGGTCTTCCTGCTCTTGTCTCCGTTTTCTACAAGCAGAAGAGTGACCACCACTACTTCCAAACCATAGGGCTTCTGCAAGACCACCACCAATGTTTATTTAAAGCCCAAGAGATATTCAGTAGGCTTGTAGTGAATGCTGCCAGGCCGGCAACTTACCTTTCAGGACAGTGGGCTCCCTACTGGCCCAGGGCAGATCCAGAAATGCTGGTTAAGAGCCTAGACCTCAACTTTGGGACCACAGGAGACTGCTTCTTACTCTACCCCACTGGCTGAGCTGGTACCTAAGGTGCAAGACAAAGTCTCCCTTACTTTTCCCTCTGGTTTTATCAAACAGGAGTCTTTCACCACAGCCGCCATAGCTGGGAATGTGCTGCATCACACCTGAAGCCAGCAAATCTCAGAGCCCAAGGTCCATGGTGTATACTCCCTGGGTGTCACTGCTGGTTACTCAGGACCCAATGGTTCTTTAGTCAGCAGGAGGTGAATCCTGCCAGGACTAGGTTCCTCCCTTTAAGGCAACAGGTTTCCTTTTGGCACAGCATGTGTCTAGAAATGTCATCCAGGAGGTAGGACCTAGAATGAGGGCCTCATGACTCTGCTTGGTCCCCTGTTCTACTGTGGCTGAGCTGGTATCTAAGATGCAAGACAAAGTCCTCTTTACTCTTTGCTCTCCTCTCCTCAAGCAGAAGAATCAGGCGACTTTTGTTACTGTGAGCTGCACTGCCTGGAGTTGTTGGAGAGATGGTGCAAGCACGCCCTTAGCCGCCCCAGCTGGTGTTGCTGCAGCTCATGTGCCACCTATGTGTTGTTCTGCCTCTGAGCCAAGTCTAGCACTAGAATTTCCCTAGCAATTATAGTCATTGTGTCCAAGATTTCCTTTCAAGTTTACCTAGGATCCCAGAGCACTTTGGCCTGTGGTGGTGAGGCTTGCTGAGAAACTCAAGTTCCAACAACTGGGATATACGGTTCTCTCCTGGCTAGGTCTGGTCCAAATGCTCCTTCCATGAGTGGGTGTAGGCTGAGCCCAGCATGGCTTTGTCCTATTTCATGACAGGGCAGCACTGAGTAAAGTGCTCTTTTGCTGGGGACAGGTAATATTGGCCATTTGAGATCATATTTCCTACCCTCTTCAGTGACATAAAGTTAAAACCAGGCACTATGATTGCTCGCCTGATTTGGGGTTCTTGTGATGATGCTTTTCCATGTACAGATGGTTGTTAAAATTTGATGCTTCAGCAGGAGGGATGAACAGTGTAGGCTTTTATTGCACCATCTTACTCTGCCTCCTGGAAAAATTGGTTGCTATTTTTAAGTATTTTTCCCATTCTATCACACTTAGAATTTAATTTTGTTAGAGTACTTGATTTTGTCCTAAATATATTAAATACTTTTTCCTTGTTTTTTTTTCTCCATTCTTTTTATTCTTTTCATTTTACCTTGAGTAAACTGAAAACATTTTTTATTGCTCTATTGTCAAATTTAGTTATGTTTCACCAGTTGAACACTGGTGTCGTTGTTATGTTGATTATGTTGTTAAACACAAATCTATTTTCATTTCAAGAATTTCCATTTCATTCTGTTCTGTAGTTTTTATATCTCTTGCAGAATTATTTATCACACCTTGCATACCGTTTGGTTTCTCTAGAAGATTCTCTAACATATTAATCATAGTTTTATGTATGTATATATATATAAATCATAGTTTCATATATATATAAATCATAGTTTTATATATATATATTTATTTATTTATATTCCTTGTGTGATTTTTATTTAACAAGTTGCTTATATCTGAATCTGGTTCTTTTGATTGCCTTGTCTCTTAACCACATGCTACTGAGGTTTTCTCTCAATTTTGTATTATACTTTTTTTATGAAAACTGAACATCTTGGTAGGATAGCATAGATTGAAGTTAATAGATTCTGTGCCAGGAAACTGGCATGCCTTTTCATCTACCAGAACTTTGGGGTGAGTCATTAAGTTGAAATAGTTACATTTTTCTCTGTGCTTGAGAGTTGATTTCACTGTGGTTACCTTTAGTGCTACACAGGTGTATTAGTTCCTTCCGCTGCTGATAAAGACATACCCGAGACTGGATAATTATAAAGAAAAAGAGTTTTACTGAACTCATGGTTCCACACGGCTGGGGAGGCCTCACAATCATGGCAGAAGGTGAGAGGTAAAACTTACACAGTGGCAGGCAAGAGAGAATGAGAGAACCAAGCAAAAGAAGTAACCCCTTATAAGATCATCAGATCTCCTGCGACTTCTTCACTACCACGAGAACAGTATGCGGGAAACTGCACGCACGATTCAATTATCTCCCACCAGGTCCTTCTGACAACATGTAGGAATTATGGGAACTACAATTAAAGATGAGATAAGGGTGGGAACACAGTCAAATTATATCAACAGGCTTCATATTGCATTTAATGTTACATTGTGTTTAATTTAAGGACTATTCAGCCAGAGAGTTTTTCTCTATGTATACTCTACCCTCAGCTTTACATTTTCCCTTTGTCCCAGGCCTCAGAGCAGTCGGTCTTCATGCTCTTCACCCTTCCTAGAACTTGCTACTTGACACATTACAGCCTGGAGGTGAGGTACAGGTTCTACGTTGTGGTACTTAAGCCTCATTCATAGATAGGCATTGTGATCCTGGATCTTTAGGGTGAAGTCTTCTCTGTGCTTGCACTGAGTCCTGGCTGTATGTTTCGCCCAGCTTATATTCTTGCCCTCCCCCATATGCAGAAGGTTTTAATTTACTGTTCCTATTCCACAATTGAAAAGTGTTTTTACTGGTTTGTGAAGGGTGACAGTGTTTGCTGCCTGTTCTGCAACAGTGTTTCTCCATAGGACAGCTGGGGTGCAGGGGGAGAATCTGGTGGAGGGGTTTACACATGGAGCAGCGTTTCCGTTTCTCACCATGGCTTCTGTTCTTCTAGCACAGCTGTGTACCATTTAAAAAAAAAATGTTTCTCAGGGTTCTTGTCAATGACTTTTGTGAGCATCTCGTGATAACTTGTGGAGAAAAGCCTAAAGGAGTATTCATTTCTCTAATGCCTTCTATCCCTAGAGTTTCTCTATTCTCTGACTAGTAAACACGTATCCTTTTGAGAATCCATTTTAAAATGTCAAATATTTTTTAACACCCACCTGGCCCCATCTGACCCTGCTAAGTAAGCAAGGCTTCATGCCCCGTCTCTTTGTGGAGGTAGTTGTTTTTCTTTAAATTTTGAAAGCAAGAGTTAAAAATATTCACTAAATGAGAATGCAATGTCATTATAAAGCTACCATTCATTGTACAGTTACATAGCTAAGCTAAGCAAATACAATGAGGAATATGTCACTGTCCCCAGCTTCAAAGACTTGCAGTGTCTGCACGGAGACAATCACAGAAACAGAGACATTAAATGCAAGGTATTACATATCATAATCACATGCAAATAGCTAGCCAGGGATATGTGGAAAAAGAGAATATCCTATTATTAGATGTTTAATTACATTGCATGGTTGGACTCTACCTAATATTGGAGTCTAGTCTAATATTAGTTATCAATTTAATCTATGATAAGGGTTATGCTCAAAAAGATTATTTTAAAAAATCCATGTTAATTCTTTATAAGATGACTTGGGATGACTCCTTTCCCCTCCTTTTCCTGTTCAGTCATAGGCGCTTTTCCAAAGAGGAGTACACAAAGAAACTACCAGAGACATAGTTGAAAAACACAGAGAAAATAGTATTTCAGAAGCTCAGTAAGAATATTTTGAGAAAAAAAATGTCCACTTTTATAGTAACTGTTTGGGTCTATACATTAGGACAGAGTGGTTCTATGGTCATATTTTATGTCTGTGGTTTAAAGATAGAAAGTTTTCCCTATTTTCCACCCTTCTATAAATTCAGAATTCCAAACTATCATTCTGAAGTTTTCCAGAGCAAGCTAATTTTGGACATAAAATGTAGAATGCTCACAAGTTGATTAGTTTAATTATGAACGTATAATGCTGCTCAGTGATTTCTACATCCTGATTATCTGTATTTGCTGACCAACGTATTTTCTATCATTCACAAAAATTCTTAATGACAGATTTTTAAAATGATAACTGTCTGCAAAATCTTTGCAGATCAAGATATTTACATTTGACAAATACATGAATAATATAAAAATTCAATCTTCATGAATCTTCTTGTCAGGATAAAAGCTAAACAAACAAACAAACAAACAAAAAACTACTATAACCCTTAAAAGATAGTGAAGCAGAGCAGTCTTTGAAGATCTCATAAGTAAAAATCACATGTCGATTGCTCATCATTTTCTCCTCCCAAAGAAATACAATGTGGATAATGTTTTACTTTTTAAAATTTATTTCTGAATTTATTATGAAAGAAGAAAAAAATAAAAATCTCAAAAAATAGACAGTTATTTAAAATTTACCTATGTATTGAAAGCACATAAGTAAGGAATTGCTTTAAAAAAAGGAGAAAGAAAACTAAAGAAAAAAAAAAGAAGAAGCAAAATCCTGGAAATAAAAATAAAATAATCATACACCAGCTAATTGTGAAATTTTGAAAATATCAGTAAGAAAACTTCAAAAATAATATCCCATAATTCTCATAATTTTGTTAAAGCAATTTTTAATTTATATAATTTTTTGTTTTAGAAAATACAGGTTATCATAGAGTGGAAACATTACCTGTAACATCCATGCAGAGAAAATGACAGTTAATATTTGACATATGTCTTCTGTCTTCTTTCCAGGTATGTTTCTATATGTGTAAGTATGGTATATACACTCATGTATAACATACATTTATTTCTAATGATTTTACTATTGCATGTAGTACTTTATAATATTTTATTACTATTATGCTGTGTTTTTATATGTGTATATGTGCATAAAATGTCTGTATCTAATTAACATGTTACATATTATTGCATCTACTATTTTGCATCCACTTTTACTTAGCTTTATGTCAATAGCATTTTCCAAATCTTCATGGAATCTTAAATGTTACTTTTTGAATGAATGTTTAGCATTGCCTTGTATGAATATACTAATTTTATATAAGCATTTTCAACTGATGCACATTTACTTCATTTCCAAGTTGTATAATATTTAAGGTGTTGCCGTAAGAACAGAAGTTCTTACTTTTCTGTGAGTGTATCTAGTTACTTCATAGAATGATTATTATAAATTACTATATAAAAATGAATATGTTGTCGGGTGCAGTGGCTCACTCCTGTAATCCCAGCACTTTGGGAAGCCAAGGCAGGTGGATCAGTTGAGGTTGGGAATTCGAGACCAGCCTGACCAATGTGAAGAAACCCTGTCTATACTAAAAATACAAAATTAGCTGGGCATGGTGGCACATGCCTGTAATTCCAGCTAGTCAGGAGGCCGAGGTAGGAGAATCACTTGAACCCTGAAGGCAGAGGTTACGGTGAGCCAATCACATCATTGTACTCCAGCCTGGGTGACAAGAGCAAAACTTTGCCAAAAAAAAAAAAAAGAAAAAAAAATGAATATGTATCAGGTTCTTGATACATATTTTTCCTGAAACATAATAGCAATTTTTACTCTCATTTTAAAAAAATTTGAAAATTAGCATCTAAATTTTATTTAATGAAGCTTTGCCAGTTTACTTGGAAATGAGACAGTCCTTTGCACAAAAAATGTATTTCAATTATCTCAACCAAATTGTCTGTCTTCACCTCTCCTATCAGTCAGTGACCACAAAGTTCATGTAATCATGTGGCAAGGAGATTAATTATAATGGTATTGTTACACATCAAAATAATCAACACCAAGTATTATAATCTAAGTTATCCTGAAGATATATGTTAAAATAAAAATAATTTAAGACTCTATTTTATATAGTTTAATTATAGAAAGATGTCGTAACAAGCTCTAGTGAACATATATTAGGCAGTAAAACCTTAAAGGTAATTCTATTTTGAACTGGTTAAATGAGGTAACTAAAAAAATTCTATTAAACTGTAATATTTAAGCAGCCAAAAGAAAGCAAAAAGTTAAAAATGAACAGTGACAAAGATAGTTTGGCTGTTCAAATATAAGATAAAAATTAGGCTGATACATTCAGGCATTCTGTACACCAATACTTACTGAGGATCAGACCATATAAGAGAACTACTAGGTACCAGGGTCTGTGTAAGACTTGGGGTAATGGTAAATGTACATATAGGCTTCATAGTCTCATGCCACAATCTAATGGGGGACAGAGATAGCAAATCAAAAATGCATAACAATTATATAATAACAATGGTGATATCTATTATAAAGAACAAGTGAAAATAACTGCAGTGTGTTTATGAATGCATAACAGAAAAACTTGATCTTGACATGAGATGTTAAGAGAGTAAAATTTACATTGAACTCTGAAAGATGCTTAAGAGTTTGGAACAAAGGAAGGCAGGAACTTCTTAAGGACCAAAGACAGTCTACTTAAGAATTTGAAGTAGAAAGGCCCTTGGTGTATTTGGAAAACTAAAGCACCTACTCAATGTAGTGAATTAGAATACAAGAGATAAAATTGTAGCTCAAGAGCAAAAATTTCAATGATAGAAGTCCTTGAAGGCCATGTTGAGAAATTAAGAGTTGATCTTTATTAAGGGAGCCTGTTCAACAATGTACTTAAAAATATTAAGAAAAAAAAAAAACCTATGGAATATGATGGAAACTTCATAAGAAGGATGCAGAACTGTAAAGAATATATTTTAAAAGTCTGAATTCCATATAGTATATATGTCCATTTTAAATTTACTTCACTCGGTAACAATTGTAAGTACATTCCTCCAAATAAAGAATGTTTCTATGATTTAAAAGAAATACTGTACATTTAAAAATGGCTAGGGAAAGGCAGACCCTCCTTCAGATACAGGCACCAATAATCTATATCACTCAGACACATTTTAAAAATTAATGTATCAGTCAAATTCCAAAAATTTTTACATTATTTTCAAGACTCTATTAAACTAAACATTAAACCATAACATAGCAAATATCTACATGACTCTATTACAAATTTCTGATGTATTTCATATATACATGTATTATGATATATTTCATCTGTACACAAAGGTATAACTACTGCATGACAAATAGGACTTCTGCCTCCAGTTAGATTGTAGACGCTGTTGACAAAATGCTCTAACAGTTAACAAAATCAGATAAACGAAAATGTTCATTTTTTTTTAGGTGTCAGACAGTTGTGGTTACAATGGAACCTGAAAGATCTGCAGCATAAAGGACAAGCCTAGGTGACAGTAAGATGGGGTGGGGGGCCTACTTTCTTCCATGAGAATCCCTGAAGAAGCCTTAGCAGTGCCAGAATTGGAGCACCTGTCATGGGCAGAGGACCCAGATAAGTAATCAAAACCAAGAAGGCATGGAGAACAGTTATCATTTTTCCATTTATTCACTCTGCTTCCCAAATCGTAGACTTTATAATTTTCCTTATTTCAGAGAAAATCTCAACTCTTATCTATTCAGATATTGACTTTCCTTCTAATTTTCCAATGTTATCTTCTGATTCTCCAATTAGATAATTAGTTATTTCTTTTTTTAACACATTTTCACTAAAACTCTTCAGTATTTTCTTCTTATTATTTTCCTAGTGGCCAGCTAAATATCTGTTGATTGACTCCTTAGTCCATGTCCATATGATCCAAAACTCTAGGTCAGACAAAAAACAGTGTCTTCACTGAATAGACATTAGTGGAATTACATGAAATTTAAAGAAGTTTTAATGAAACTATTAGAAAAAGAGAGTGTTTTCGACAATCCAGGAGCAAGTAACTTGTTTCACAATTACTGGGCACTGTTTGATTGGAAAACTGTTAATAACTTTAGGAAATTTATACAGTTACCCCTTATAAATGTCATCATAAATGGTTTAAAGACTATGTTCTTAAAGAAAACAAAGACACTCTTCAAAATTGCTAAGAAATAAGTTGGTCTGCAATTTAGATACTTATGTCAATATCAACTTTTCATCTGGTGTACTGTACCAAACTCTTAGTTATCCAACTAAGAATTTTTTATGAGAAATGATGATCAAGTGATATTACATAGTTCTTTTTGTTAATATTATGCAGGAGTTTTACTAATTCAGAAACTTTTCACATAATTCAATTATGTAAAATATCAAATAAAAATCTGGATAAAATTTACATTAATAAGCAACAAAACAATGTTACATATTGTGTATTCATTTTCAAAATGATAATTAGAACATCACTATTTGCGTAAATCATAGACTTCTTAAATTTCACAAGTTTAATTTTATGCTTGTAAGACTTTATTTAAATGCTTTTCCATGTGCAGTAGCTCATACTTGCAATCCCAGCACTTTGGGAAGTGGAGGTGGGAGGATTGCTTGAGCCTAAGAGGTTGAGGCTGCAGTGAGCCATAGTCACACTACTGCATTCCAGCCTGGGCAACAGAGCAAGACCCTGTCTCAAACAAATAAATAATGTTTGATACAATAATACTAATTATTCACAATATAGAATAGATTAAAATTAAAATATAAAAATATTTTAACAATTGAGTATCAATCCAAGCAAAAATGAAAGACCTTAAAATTTTCCTGCAAATTAATCTGAATTTATTATTTTGTTTATAAACACTAAGGAACCTAAAACATATTAATATTATATACATATATATATGTCAGTGATAAATAAGAACTAAAATAACTATTCAAAATATTAAGACCCAAAGTGGAAGAAATTAATTTTTGTAAGATATTGTTGAGAATTTTCCAACCATTTATTCAAGAATTCTTTAATCACTTTGGTTAATTCAGATGCCAATGGCAATATAATAAGTTTTTGTTTTAGGGTCAGAGAACCATGAATTAAAATTTTTTTAAAAAAATTTACCGTATTTTTTACCCCATAATGCAATTTAATTTCTCTGAGTCTCAGTTTCTCATTTATTCATAAGAATGAATAAATGAAATGAAAGGGCCAAATATTAATCTCCTGTGCATATGTGGATATCAATTACATTCATTTTTATGGAGTACCTAATACTAGATTCAACCTGTAGTGAACACTGAGAAATATTTTCATTTGAATCAATAAATATTTTATCATGGTTTGCAAAGTTATTCACATATTTTTTTAAAAATCTCAGAAGTTCTAAATGTCCCAAGAATTAAACCTAAGTCAGTTGGCAGAACCTGTCTCTGAAAACACAGGTGGCAGAGGAGTAATTAATATCAACAACTCGTGTTTCTCCAGACTGTAAAGCTGAAGGATTTCTTACATGTACATTGATATGAAAATAACTTGGTTTACAATGGTGAAATAAAGGAAAGCAAAATATGGCTCAGAAGATAGGGATAGTCTCTTTAATAAACGTTGTTGAGAAAACTGGTTGTCCGTATGCAAAATAATTAAATGAGACTCCTTTCTTACACTATACACAAAAATCAACTTTATATTGATTAAGAACCTAAATGTAGACCTGAAACCATAAACTCTTAGAAGAAAACATGGGTGAGAAGATCCTTGATATCAGCCTTGGCAATGATTTTTTTGGATGACACACCACTCCTAAAACCTAAAAGCAAAACTAAGCAAGTAGGATAAAGTTAAACTAAATATCTCTGCACAACAAAGAAAACAATTCAAAAAAGGTAGCCTAAGGATTGAGAGAAAACATTTCTGAATCAAATACTTCATTAACCAAGGGACTAAATTAAAAAAAAAATATAAGGAACTCACACAACTCAATAACAAAAAACAAAAACAAACAACATTTAAAAATGGGCAAAGACCTGAATAGACATATTTCCAAAGCAGTCAACAGTTATGTCTTTAAAATGCTCAACTTTATCAATCATCAGAAAAATGCAAATCTAAACCACCATGAAATATCACATCACATCTATTAGAATGGCTGTTATCAAAAATAGGCAAGAGATAACATGTAGTCAGTGAGGGTGCTGAGGAAAGGGACCCCTCCCTTATATGCTGTGGATAGAAATGTAAATTACATCATTATGAAAAACTATATGGAATTTCCTTACACAATCAAAAATAGAACCACCATATGACCCAGCAACCCCTCTGCTGAATATATACCCAAAGGAAAAGAAATCAGCACTCTGCAGAGGTCTCTGTAATCCCGTGCTCATTCTAACATTATTCACAATAGCCAAGATACAGAACTAACCTACATGTTCATTGATGAATGCAGGAATAAAGAAATTGTGATATATATATATACAATGAAACATCATTCAGCTTTACAAAAGAAAAAATACTGCCATTTGTGACAACATAGATGAAGCTGATAGACATTATGCTAAGTGAAACAGGCCAGACACAGAAAGAAAAACACTGCATGATCTCACTCATATCTGGAATCTAAAAATAAGCTGAATACATAGAAAGAGAATAAAATAGGTAGAGCTGCGGAATAACCAGAAGCAGGGAGAAAAAGGAAATGAGGAGAAGCAGGTCAAAATGTGTAAGTTTGCAGTTATCTGGAATAAATAAGTTGAATAACATACTGCATGAGAACTATAAGTTAATAATATTGTAAAGCATAATGAAAATTTGCTGAGAGCAGACCTTGAGTCCCATTACCACAAAAGGGAAAGTAATGTTAACTATGGAAGGTGAGGAACTTGCTGACTAATTTGCTTGACTAATTATTTCACTCTGTATATGAATACGAAAACATTATTCTATGTACCTCAAATATACACATTAAAAATAAATAAATAATAAAAATATAGTAAATCCAAATTTAAATATACCATGCATATAAAATACACAATGCACCTTGAAGACAGTACAAAAAAGAATACAAAGCAACTCATTGCATTTTTAACACAAATTTCATGTAAACACAATAATATTTCAAATACATTCAGTTAAATATAATGTCTCTCTCTCTTTAATTTTGCCATTTCAAGAAAGTTACATAATTGGAATCATACAGTATGTGATGTTTTGGGATTGATTTTTTTTCACTCAACATAATACCATTGAGATACATCCAAGTTGTGCTTACCATCAGTTTATTCCTTTTTATTGCTAAGTCTATTACACCTATTGTAAGATATTTAGGATGTTTTGAGTGTTGGCTCTTATAAATAAAGCTGCATATGAACTATCAAAGAAAGAAGAAGAAAATGTACAAACTATCCAGTTTAAAATTTAAATGATAAAACATCTAGGCCAACAACAGTGCTCAGTACTTAGATTAATAAATGTGATAATCTAGGTCTCCAGTTCTTTCTAATTCTGGCTCAGTCCTACTGCCAGTAAGTTCCATGGCAGGATTTGTGAGAAAGAGGCCAGTCTATGGTACACTGTATTTTCCTCTTTTTTTTTTTTTAACCTTTTTTGTTATTCAAATGGCACAACCCGATACTTTCTACTTAATTTTATTTCATGAATCTTCAACTTCTCATGCTTTGACACCAAATTTAAATCTCTCTAGTGGCTTTTAGAAAACTCTTATTTTCCATTTCCTTTTACTTCAAATTGGAATAGAATGGTTCCTAGAGGAATAGGTGAATTAATCAGCAAATGGTCAGCAGGTGAATGTTAAACAGACTCAGAAATAATAGAAGGTATAAACTAGTGATAAGTGCAACATAGTCCCTAGGGGAAAATCTGGACCAATGTCTTATCTTCAGTTTAGTGTTTGAAGAATAAATGTTTTAACTTTCTATTCTAAGTTACATATTTTGTCTATTTTTTTAAAAAAGCTACTAAATTTTATAAAATTCTACCAATATCGTGTAACATAATTTTATTTTAAAAAACTTAACTAGATAAAATCCTATATTTGAAAAAATGTGTGTACTATGAAGATTGTTATAGAAAGTCACAAATATTTAGTGAATCGAGTATTTCTTGAAAATCTTGTATGAAGCACATAATGATGCAAAAGAATAGATTATTGATTGATTTCTACTGGAACTGTATTTAGACTCTACATGATTAATAAAAATGCTAAATTTATGTCAACAGAATTTCATGAGCATATGATAATAAATGTCATAAAGAGCATTTCTAAAAGTATTTTTAAAAGTAACTAGATTATTACTTGAGTCTGTATATTTAAAACACATAATGTTAGATAAAAACTTCTCCTATCAAAAAAGCGTAAGAGGCCAATTCACTTTTGTCAATGGCTTTCCCTGAGTTATCTGATTCATTTTTATCAATGGCTGTCCCTGAAGATGCATCTGGCTTTCCTAGAAGGAAAGCATTAGACAGGGAAGCAGATGACTAATTTACTGAAGTGTGGAAAGTTGTGTTTCAAAAACATCCAAATGGTGTGTCCAGTCTCATATGTTCTTTTTGAACCTTCTCATATCTCCTTTCAAGAGCTGAAGTCAACTTTTCTTTCCCTTGAGCCTGGGTAGGCTTGTTACTGCTCCAAACAAGAGAATGTAGCAGTGGTGATGCTATGTGATTTCTGAGGCTATAACATGAGAACAGTAGAGCTTCTGCTTAAACACTTCTGCTTAAACATATTTCTCAGGATGTTCAGGAAATTAGTAAAAGTCTTTCTATCCTGAAGTTACCATTCTGGGGGAATCACGTGGAGGGATTATGGAAAGTGAGAGCCCAAGGAACATGTCAGTTCCAGTTTGTAGTGTCAGTATGAACTGGTCGTCAAATGATTTCAGCCAAACAAATCTCAAATGAGTAAAACAGATAAAAGCTGTGCCCACCAACCTCTGCCCAAATTTCAATGTGTGAGAAAAATAAGTGTCACTTTTTTAAAGCCACTCAATTTGAGGGTTGTTTTAATGCAATATGAAAACAAGAAGCCGAAAGGAAGTAAGAGAACTGGAAATGGTTGAACAAGAATGTACTCTCAGGATTTTGCCAGTCCCTAAGCTGATCCAAATGGAGTGATGACTAACGTATAAATTGCACTGCAAAGTTTTCACAAATTGAGGTAAAGAAGCTAGCCTTTGTTTTCCCATAAGAGTTAGTCGTTGGCTGCAGGGTACCAGATATGAGAGATCTCTCCAGTGAGGCAGCTTTAGTTGGTAAAGGGAAATACTTTGCATAGGGTTTTTGTGAGTTGTTAGTAACCCATATCCATAGTGGCTAGGGGACCTGAGTGAGTCATCAAAAGCATCCATTACCCCCAAGAGAACAAAATTGAAATAAAGAAAATAAATCTGAGTAACAGCTGTTTGAGAGCTATCTCTGAAATGAAATATCAACATGTGACATCATGCCATAGTGAAGAGAGTATAGGGTTACAAGACCAACAGTTGAAATTTGGCTCTACAAAGGAAGTTGGGTAATTCACAGAAGCTTTTCTTTCTTCATTCATTAAATATCTATTAAGCATCAAAATCTACTCAAGAATTTCCTTCTGAGATCCAGCTTATATATTCACATACTTTTTTGGCATAGCTGCTTGAGAACATTTATTTTCAAACTGAACATGCTCAAAAACATAGAATTTAAGATCTTCCACAAAAGCCCAGTCCTCACCAATTGTTCTTTATTTCCAATTATACAAGTCCAATGTAAGAGATATTCTTGATTTCCTTTATCCCTTTGCCCTCTGTTTCACCAAGCCTTGCCTTACCTGTCTCTCAAAATCATTCTTCTCTTTATTCCTTTACCCCTACAACCTAAAGCCCAACTATGATCTTTCATCTGAAATACCACAATAGCTTCTTAAATTGTTTCCTAGTTTTCCACTTAGATGCCTTCACATCTGATCATATTTCCTTTCTTTTTCTTTTTTATTTTTGAGACAGTGTTTCACCCTGTCAGGCTGTGGTGCAAGGGTGCAATCATAGCTCACTGCAGCCTCAATCTCTGGGCTCAAGTGATACTCCTGCTTTAACCTTTTGAGAAGTTGGAACTACAGGTGCATGCCATCAGGTCCAGCTAATTTTAAAAAATATTTTTGGTAGGGATAAGGTATCTATACACTGCCCACACTAGTGATCATATTTCTTCTCCCCCTCCCCCTTCCCCCTGCCCCTCCCCTTCCTTCTCCTTCTCCCTCTCCTTCTCCTTCTCCTCCTTCTCCTCTCCTCCTTCTCCTCCTCCTCCTCCTCCTTCTCCTTCTCGTTCTCCTCCTTCTCCTTCTCCTTCTCCTTCTCCTTCTCCTTCTTCTTCCTCTTCCTCTTCCTCTTTTTCGACAGATTTTGCTCTGTTGCCCAGGCTGGAGTGCAATGGCATGATCTTGGCTCACTGCAATTTCCAGCCCCCAGGTTCAAGCAACTCTCCTTCCTAAGCCTCCTGAGTAACTGGAACTACAGGTGCATGTCATCATACCTGGCTAATTTTTGTATTTTTAGTAGAGACGGGGTTTCACCCCATTGGCCAGGCTAGTCTTGAACTACTGACCTCAAGTGATCTGCTCACTGCAGCCTCCCAAAGTGCTGGTATTACAGGCATGAGCAATTGCATCTCCAATTGGTGATCATATTTCTAGCATGCTCAAAACCATAAAAATATATCCCCCAAATCTTCTTTGCACAAACATAATCTTTGGTATGGTCCAAAATGGGCACATGTGTCTCACATCTGTGTCAGATCCTACCTTCCTTCTGTGAGCCTGCCATACGTATTTCTTGCATTTTCTCCAAAATTGAAGTTTTCGTCTGGAATTTCCTTTGCAAATTTGTGTCCTATTAATCCTTCAGATATTGAATTGGTAGTTAATGTTCTGTCTTTTCCCTCAACATAGACTAGGTTAAATTTCAGTATTCTATTTTGGCACTATATATCACTCATTTGCATTTCTTAACAAAGTTGCAACTTTAATCATCGATTTATGTGAGTGTTTGACCAATCTTTATGCCAACAGGCTGACACAAAATAAAAAAGAACAGAAACCAAGTTTGCTTTTGTTCCCTAATGTATCATCAGAATTTAGCACTATTTCTGGAAAATGGTAAACATCCAATAAATATTTTTCAAATGAATCAATCAGTGAAAATAAGATAATGTTTTATGATTTCAAAAAGTTGAATCTACAGTTAATATTAGTCTTCTTTGGTAAAATCAAGACCATTTACTCTCTGTAAATAATCATTTTATGTTCGGTAAATTCTATTAGCTACATATGCACTTATTCCTTTTTCATGTGCAAATTAAGAAAATGGGATACAAATGCTTTCCAATGTGGGTTTATTCTCTTTCAGATATGTATTTAAATAGTTTATCACCCTGAATTCTAGCAACATTACACAGTGATATTTGAAAGTACTTAGTGATGTCAGAAATAATTATCAAGTAATCTGTAAAAGCATGTAATTACTTTGTGCTGACATGGCACTTATAATGTAATTGCTTGTGGGGGATGAGTACTTGAACACACATAAAAAATGAAATTACATAATGCTGGGCAAAAAAGTGATATACATACGATGATGAAAAGAAGTGAAAGAACAGCCTGTGTGTGTGATGTTAAAACTTATCAAAACTGGACTGCTACACTCGACTAGTAGTCTGTCTCCCAATTTCTCTCTCATAAAATAGGGGTATTCAAGATGAAAGAAGAAACATAATCTTCCTACTTTGTGTTTAAATATGTATAAATATAACATACAACCATTTTTTTCACACAACATATTTTGAAAAATCAAAATGTTGTAAAATTAAAAAGCCAAACAGATTACTGCATAATCTGGTAACCTTTTAAATAGCCTAAAAGAATTTGGCCTGTTTTGAGTCTCAGTTCAAGTAAGCAACTATAAATGACTCATTAACATGAGTAATCCAGGAATGACACTGCCCATTCGTCAGAGAATGTGTGATTAGGCAGCAGGGTGTTAGTGTAGAAACTCATCTTTTCTAATTTTGAAAGGCAATGGATGCATCTCATTTCTTCATATTAAATGTCTATGATGCTTGTTTAGATTAGGAAGCATTAATGTTTCCTCAACAAATGAAAATAGATGGCAAGCCAGCAACTTTTAAAAAATAAGTCTATTTGAATTTTAAGGGGGCATATTGTCCCCTTTACTTAAATACATTTCCCTGTCTAATTTGTCAATGCTCAAATCTTAAATCAATCATTAATCCAATGTGATTTTGACCTAAAGGTAATAAGCACAATTGAATTTCATTTGCTAAACTAGATGATAGAAGGTAAAGAACTTTATCTTCTTTGATGTTAATCTGGATTTCAGTAATGGTTATAATTGTTCCCATATATCACACACTTTCTGTAAATTGGCACTTTGTAGCCCAGGAGAGAACATATTTTAGAGGCTCAATCCTGGCTATAGAGCTACATTCAAAATAATGTGGCAGAAAAAATCTTGTGACAGCAAGTTATGCCCATATCCCAGTGCATTAAATATTATAAAATATAAAACTTAAACATTAAATGAAACTATCTATTAGTTGAAGTTCTTCAGAGAAATAAAACGAATTTTGTGTATGTGTGTGGGGTGTGTGGGATGTGTGGGTGTGTATGTGTGTTTACGTATACTGGAAAGTTAAAAATCTTTAAGATGGACCAGCAGGCTGGAGTTCTGGGGAAGAGTTAATGTTTCAGGTTACATTTGAAAGCAACGCTGGAGGTAAAATCTCTTTTTCAAAGAATCTCATTCTGTTTTCTCTTAAGGCTTTCAACTGATTGGATGAAGTCCACGCACCTCATGTAGAGTAAACTGCTTTACTCAGATGTTTGCTTTAAATGTTAATTTACAATCTTCAGTGAAATAATGGCAAACCAATTGCAACAGTACATCAAAAAGCTTATCCATCACCATCAAATAGGCTTCATCCCAAGGATGTAAGGCTGGTTCAACATACTTAAGTCTATAAATGTAATCCACCACATAAACAGAACCAAAGACAAAAACCACATGATTATCTCAATAGATGCAGAGAAAGCCTTCGACGAAATTCAACAGCGCTTTATGCTAAAAATTCTCAATAAACTAGATATCGATGGAATGTATCTCAAAATAATAAAAGCTATTTATGACAAACCCACAGCCAATATCATACTGAATGGGCAAAAACTGGAAGCATTCCCTTTGAAATCTGGCACTAGACAAGGATGCCCTCTCCCACCACTCCTACTCAATATAGTATTGGAAGTTCTACCCAGAGCAATCAGACAAGAAAAAGAAATAAAGGGTATTCAATCAGGGAAGGAGGAAGTCTAATTTTCTCTATTTGCCGATGACATAATCTTATATTTATAAGAACTCATCATCTCAGCCCAAAATCTCCTTAAACTAATAAGCAAATTCAGCAAAGTCTCAGGATACAAAATCAATGTGCAGAAATCACAAGCATTCCTATACACCAATAACAGACATAAAGAGAGCCAGATCAAGAAAGAACTGCCATTCACAATTGCTACAAAGAGAATAAAAAACCTAGGAATACAACTAACAAAGGATGTAAAGGACCTCTTCAAGGAAAACTATAAATAACTGCTCAGGGAAATAAGAGAGGACACAAACAGATGGAAAAACATTCCATGCTCATGGTTAGGAAGATCAGTATTGTGAAAATGGCCATACTGCCAAAAGTAATTTATAGATTCAGTGCTGTCTCCATCAAGCTACCTATGACCCTCTTCACAGAACTGGAAAAAAACACCTTAAACTTCATATGGAAACAAAAGAAAGCCCACATAGCCAAGACAATTCTAAGCAAAAAAAAAAAAAAACAAAGCAGGAGGTATCATGCTACCTGACTTCAAACTATACTACAAGGCTACAGTAATCAAAACAGCATGGTACTGGTACCAAAACAGAGATATAGACCAATGGAACAGAACAGAGGACTTGGAGGCAACACAACACATTTACAACCATCCGATCTTTGACAAA
>PVKV010015879.1:0-28476 GCA_004027835.1 Alouatta palliata
AAGCAATTCTCCTGCCTCAGCCTCCCGCGTAGCTGGGACTACAGGCACGTGCCACCATGCCCTGCTAATTTTTGTATTTTTAGTAGAGACGGGGTTTCACCATGTTGACCAGGATGGTCTCGATCTCTTGACCTCGTGATCCACCCGCCTCGGCCTCCCAAAGTGCTGGGATTACAGGCGTGAGCCACCGCGCCCGGCCAGAAATAAATCTTAATGAAACTTCTCTTATCTGACTAAAGCAGAACCTCCAGAAAACATGGTGCCATTAGCAGCCTCTCGGAGTATTCAGCTGCCAGGAAGTCAGACTGTCGGTTACCATTGGCACTAAAAAACCCAATGGATTGGGCGCGGTGGCTCAGCCTGTAATCCCAGCACTTTAGGAAGCCCAGGTGGTTGGAGGATAGCTTGAACCCAAGAGGTCAAGACTAGCCCGGGCAACATAGCGAGCTCTCTACCAAAAAAAATAATTAATTAATTAATTAATTAATTAGCTGGGCGTGGTGGTGCGCACCTGTAGTCCCAGCTACTTGGGAGGCTGAGGTGGGAGAACCGCTTGAGCACCGGAGGAGGCTGCAATGAGCCAGGATTGTGTCACTGCATGCCAGCCTGGGCCATAGAGCTGAGTTTGTCTCAAAAACACAAAACAACCCAATGGAAGCTTCCAAACTCTTCCAAAAACTTCCTTTTTGTTAAATCGAGGTATATAAACCTTCACTTTTGAGTTTTCTGTTACTGGAAGTTCCTGCATACATGGGTAAATAAACTTTGTCTTTTCTCCTGTTTATCTGTCTATTGCCAGGTAATTTTTAGGCCCCTAAACACAGGACACAAGTTGAAGAGGAAAAAAGGTTTTCTTTCCAACATCTTCAAATAAAATAGATGGGTCATTGATCAGATAAGACGTACATCATTTTTTAAAAATAATGGAATCTGGTTGCCAACTTAGAAATTCTTCAAAATGATTAATGGGAATTGTCCTCAGGTTTGTCATTGGTGGTAGATAAACCCTCTTTCAGGAATAGAGTAGTTTCTTATGAAAACCAGCCAAACACAGGGCCCACATAGGTTCATCTTAGGACATCTAAGAGGGACATCTTGTTCCCTCTGGCTGCTGCTTCTATAGTTGTCTTTTAATCCACTTGGCCTTATTTGTGGTCTGACAGGTTCCCAGGGATCTTTTATTATCAAATCAACTAAGTTCCAGATGTTTATTGACTCTCCTCTATGTGGTCCTTACATTAGTCACTCTGAAAATGTAGAAGTTTAAGAAACGGTCTCTGCACTTAAGGAGCATGTTTGGGAAGACACAAAAGAACGTGTTGAAATATAAGAGAATTTAGGCTGGGCGTGGTGGCTCACGCCTGTAATCCCAGCACTTTGGGAGGCTAAAGCGGGTGGAACAGGAGGTCAGGAGTTCGAGATCAGCCTGGCCAATACGGTGAAACCCCATCTCTTAAAAAAAAAATTTTTTTTTAAATAAGGGAATTTATGGGTAAGTGCTGCAATGGTAATATGGAAGATGAGAGACTGAGGAGTCTACTTTTGCTACAGTTGTTGGGAGTACAGATATAAAATCTCCCCCAATTCGAAGCCATGAAAATGATTTAAGGGCCAGGTGCAGTGGCTCGTGCCTGCAGTCCCAACATTTTAGGAGGCCTAGGCAGGAGGATTGCTTGTGCCTAGGAGTTTGCGACATGCCTGGGCAACATAGCAAGAACTCTTCTATTTAAAAAAAATTAGCCTGACATAGTGGGATGTGCCTATAGTCCCAACTACTTGGGAGGCTGAGGCGGGTGGATTTCTTGAGCCCAGGAGTTCAAGATTGCAGTGAACTATGATTGTACCATTGCACTCCAGCTGAGGCAACAGAGGAAGACCCTTTCTCAAAGAAAGGAAAGGAAAGGAAAGGGAAAGGGAGAGAGAAAGGGAAAGAGAGAGAGAAAGGGAAAGGGAGAGAGAAAGGGAAAGGGAGAGAGAAAGGGAAAGGGAAAGAGAAAGGGAAAGGGAGAGAGAAAGGGAAAGGGAGAGAGAAAGGGAAAGAGAAAGGGAAAGAGAAAGGGAAAGGGAAAGAGAAAGGGAAAGAGAAAGGGAAAGGGAGAGAGAAAGGGAAAGAGAAAGGGAAAGGGAGAGGGAAAGGGAGAGACAAAGGTGATTGAAGGAGTTGTGGGAAGGAAAAAGGAGACATTTTGAAAAATTTTGAAATATGTGCCATCAGAGGTTGGGTTCTCCAGGAAGGAGATCCTGACATGGAGTTAAGAGTGCAGAACTTTCTCTGCACTTTTTCTGGGGTATAACGCCAGAAAAAGTCAAAGGAAAAAGCATGATTGATCCACGGGACCTATCAGACTTTGGCGCAGACCTGACAAAGTCTCTTCCAGCCCAATGAATAGCTCTGGAGTAGGAGTCCAGCTCTGGACAGAAAAGGCTAGGCCCTTATACTGCCTTGCTCAGCCATTGGTGGGGGCCACCAGAGAAGTGGATGACTTCAGGTCGAATGCTGAGGCAGATCTTCAAAGACCTATAGCTGGAGGCCATCAGCTAAACATGTTCCTCAAAGCTGGGCGGCAAACTTGACCCAAGTGCCACCCTTTGTACCACATGGCTTTCTTCCTCCATTTGTATTTAGGGAACAGCCTTTTCAGGGTCACTCTTCCTGCAAGGAAGCTTGCAAGAGGGAAATTAATGGAATGAACTATAGTCCTCTCACTGCAATTGGTCTTAAGGCCACAACTGGTCCTCTGGTCTTCATCATATCTCTCCACCACTTAGCCACCACTTCAGCTGCTCTCAGTAGCTTAACCTGGTTGGATGCCCTATTTGTAAGTGGTCTGAGCACATCTCAGGCTCAGCTGGGCAAAGGATTACAAAGAGACACCCAAACAGGTCACGAGAATGCCACATGTATCCCACCTACCCACATTGTGTAGCAGCAGCCCTTCCTCCTGCTGAACTGCCGATCAGTTACCTCAGATAAGATGGCCATTCCCTTTCTCACTTCCCAGTCACTGTCCATTAGGAGGCCAAAGTAGCTGGTGAAAGCCATCACTGTAGTCCAGTGGGATCTCTGCTGTATCTCCAGGCAAGAGTGTGCCCCTTTTGGGAATCAGGACCTCTAACTCTGCAGAGCCCAGGGTAGCAGGGAGAGGAAATTACAGTGGGTCATTGGGATTATACTAAGTAGGGCCACTAAGGCTTACCCATTCTTTCCATACTCATGTATGGACACAGGTCCATATTAACTTGACTGATTCAAGGCATAGACCATGATGTCCTGGAGGCGATATCATCATTGTAGGGTATCACCTCCATGCTGGCGTTTTGACGCCATCTTTAACTGGCCATTCCAATACTTTATCCTATAGCTACTGGTGAAGAGTATGATAGGACCATGGATGCCATGTTCATGGTTTCGTTCCCTCCACTTTCTGTGCCGTGAAAAGATTCAGCTGGTAAGATGCTATATTAAGCATGATTCCATATCTGTGGATCGGGCAATCTTTAAGACTAGGAAGTGGTGCTACTGGCCAGGCGCAGTGGCTCACCCCTGTTATCCCAGCACTTTGGGAGGCCGAGGTGGGTGGATCACTTGACTTCAGAAGTGGATCACTTGACCAGCCTGACCAACATGGTAAAAGCCTGTCTCTACTAAAAATACAAGCGGCAGCACATGTCTGTAATCTCAGCTATTTGGGAGGCTGAGGCAGGAGAGCTGCTTTAACCTAGAAGGCAGAGATTGCAATGAGCTGAGATCGCACCATTGCACTCTAGCCTGGGCAACAAGAGCAAAACTCCATCACACAAAAAAAAGAGAGAGAGAGAGAAAGTGGTACTACTGAGGCTCTGTAGGGAGGAATGGCAACCCCAAATCCAGAACTGCTGGTTCCACCAGGACAAAAGGGCCCCAATGCAGTCTACTGGTCACCAAGTAGCCTATTGTTCTCCTTAAGGAATAGAGCTTAGCATTGGTCTTCATGGCTGACAGATTGGACATTCAGAGGTGGCAGTAGCTGTGTTCATTTTTGCCAACGACAGTCTATGCTGTTAGGTTCTTGCATCACTTCCGTCTTGGCCACCATGGCGTCTTTGCTCAGAAACTCATCGTGCAGTAGTGGGGAGGGGCCGCTCATTAAGCCTGGCCTACAGTAACCAGCCGAGTTACTTTGCATTGTTGGCACATCTTTCGTGGGTCTTTTTTTTTTTTTTTTGTAGAGACGGGGTTCTCCATATTAGTCAGGCTGATCTCGAACTCCCGACCTCAGGTGATCTGCCCGCCTTGGCCTCCCAAAGTGCTGGGATTACAGGTGTGAGCCACTGCACCCGACCCTTTTGTGGGTCTTAATGTGATATGAACGTCCCACCTTGTGCCCACTTCCATACTTCTATTCATATGCTTCCTTTCCCTCTTAGGCTCCCAAGCTCCCAGCCAGGCCACCATCACCGCCCACGAGCCCAGGTATGTTCTAACCCTAGGCCATTCTCCTTCCATACAAAGTGATGACCAGATGCACATCTCAAAGCTCCTCCCACTGGGGAGATTTTGCCTCACCACTGTTCTTCAAGGCCTTCCCTGAATGAGACTGTAATATACCTGCCATTGCATTTTCAGCTTGTACGCACATACTGAGCTGCCACATCCTTAACCCAAGCTTGGTCTTTTTCCCTCCTCCTTTAGCTGGTTGTAAGGGACCCCCTCACATGACCACAGGTGACGCCAGGGTAGGGGTGCTGGTGCAACGATAGTGAGGGACATGGAAAGCTGGGCTAATTGCTCATGCAGCTTGTGTGCACGTGTGCCCTCTTGTCGCACTTGTGTTCATTCCCAGACGTACCGTTTTTATCCTGTGATAGCTTTGATACTGGCCCTGCCTGACCTTATCACTTGGTGTGTCTAACAGGACGTAGCTGATGATGGCCAGTTTTGAATCCACGATCACTTGGTGTCTCTACCAGGGCCCAGTAGAAGCTAGGCGCTGTTTCTTGAAAGCAGTGTAATCCTTCACTGCACTTGGCATGACCTCGCTGCACTATCCAAGAGGTCTGCATTGTGATTCCTCTACTGGGACTCTCCATAAATGCCACACTACATCTTTTTCCATCACTGACATCTCCAACATGATAAGCTGTGCCAGATTTTATGGTCCAACAAAAGAGCTGCTTGTATCACAGCCTGGAGAGCTCTTTCCTGTTCCAAGCCCCACTCAAAGCTGGCACCCTCTGTGTACCCAGTATACGGACAGCAGCCGTATTCTTAGGTATAAAATGTGTTTTGTCAGGAACCCAAAGATTCCTAACAGATTTCGTGCTTCCTTCTTTCCAACAAGGTATAAATGATGCAACAATTTTTCTTTTGCCTTAGAAGGAATGTCCCAGCACACTAGGCCTTTCAAATCATTAGTGAAGTGGCAGGTCATTGTATCTTTGTAGGATTTATCTCCCACTCTCAGGAGCACATGTGTCATACCAAGGCTTCCATGCTCTTCACCTCTTTCTCATTCTGCCTGAGCAGCATGACATCCTCAATGTGAGGATCAATGTGATGTTACATGTGACATCCAAATGCTCTAGTTCTCTTTGGACTAGGTTGTGGCAGAGGGCTAAAAAGGAACATAGCCCTGTAGCAAAACTGTAAAGGTCTGTTGCTATGCATTCCGTAGGCATACGAACTCTTTCTGATCCTCTTTCCTGATTGCAATAGAAAAGACTGCATTCACCAAATCAACGGCCTCAAACCACTGCAAGCTGCATAAATCTGCTCTGGCAAAGATGCTATATCTGGTAGAGAGCTACTACTTCCTTGCAGTAGTCTGAAGTCATTCTCTAGGAACCATCCGGTTGCCGCCGGGTCTACACTGGAAAATTAAACAGACATGATAGGGACCATGCTTCTTCATCCTTTAGATATTTAAGAGTGGCTCCTGTGTCCAAATCCTAACAAAAAAGAAAAAAATTAAAAATAAGAAATAAAAATAAATTTAAAAAGATATTTAAGAGTGGCACTAATATCTGCCATCCTCCTCACCTTAGACTGCGATGCTGTTTCGTGGTTACTAGATTGGCTGGGGTGGGGGGCACTTTCAGATACTTCCACTCAGCCTTCCCTACTGTGATAGCAACCATGCTACAAAACCAGGATGAATGTGAGAGTTAGCCCAACTCCCAAGTGTGGCAATCCCAACCACTTATTTGGGGATTAGGAGATTCACAGTTGGTGGATTCATGGACCCAGGGAACCCACTGTAAGCTGGACCTCAGTCAGGACTCCATCTGCTCCCACTCTAACATGGAAGCCATGAGGATGCTTCAGGTCTCTGGGCATCAGTTGACCTCTGACCTTGTACCCAATAGTCACCGAAATGTCTGCAGATTCCCCTATCACAGTGTTCCATCACTGGATCATGTAGGGGAAGAATCAGAGGCACTGTGACATTACGTTTTTATAGTGTCACAGGTCCTTCATCTTGGTAACTTGGCCATCGCTTCACTCAGTGGGTTCTGAGTCTGAACACTGGTTCAGGAATGGAAACCAGGCAAGAAATGTGACTTTTCATTGGGGTAAGCAACTGTTTTCCTCATTGTTCTGCTTATTAATTCTTGTTCTCTTAGATTACACATATGAAGCAGGACAGATGCTCCTTGACTTACAATGGGGTTATGTCCCAAAAAATCCATCATACATTGAATATGTTGTAAGTTAAAAATTAATTTACACCAGGTGTGGTGGCTTACGCCTGTAATCCCAGCACTTTGGGAAGCTGACGTGGGTGGATCACTTCAGGTCAGGAATTCGAGACCAGCTTGGCCAACATGATGAAACCCCATCTCTACTAAAAAAAAAAATATATATATATATATAATATATATATTATATATATATATAATTTTTATACATTATGTATTTATATATTATATAATTTATATATATTATATATATAATTTATATACATAAATTTGTGTATATATATAAATTAGTCAGGCATGGTGGCTTATGCCTGTAATCCCAGCTGAGCTGAGGCAGGAGAATTGCTTGAACCCGGGAGGCGGAGGCTGCAGTGAGCCTGGATCACCCCACTGGCCTCCAGCCTGGGTGACAGAGCGAGACTCCATCTCAAAAAAAAAAAAACCCAAGGAAGAAAAACAACCAAAAAATGCATTTAATACACCTTACCTACCAAGTATCATAGCCTAGCCTAAGTTACATTAAATGTGCTTAGAACACTTACATTAGCCTGCAATTGAGCAAAAGAATACACAAAGCCTAGTTTAGAATAAAGTGTTGAATATCTCATGTAATTTTTGAGTTCAGTACACTGTACAGTATCAGTTGTTTACTCTTGTGATCACGTGGCTGACTGGGAGCTCTGGCTTGCTGCCACTGCCAGCATCACGAGAGAGTATCATACAGCATATCCCTAACCTGGGAAAAGATCAAAGTTCAAAATTCAAAGTGTAGTTTCTACTGAATGCACAGCATGGTAAAGCAGAAAAATCATATGTTAAGGGCCATTTGTACTTTTTGATTACCCATGGGTCTGTGTTCTTTCTAGAGAAACTGTGCGCTATTCATAATCCCTGCAACTCCCTAGAAGTCAGGTCCTGGTAGCTGCCACTCTGATTTTGTTGTTCTGCCCTTAACTGCCATCATTCTGGTGTCTAGTGCATCAGGGTCCTATCATCTTCATTGCTATCATGAGTCGAGTTCCAGGACAGCCCCTCCTTCCATCAATGATGTCCTACTGGGGAAAGCACGACTGAACTTCCTAGCGATGTTGGTGTCCCTCTCACCAGTGCGTTCCCTGTGGCCTTGATGAATATGGCTCCTTGAGCTATCCTATGGGACATAATCCCCCGGTGGGTGTTCTGGCCTAACCTTACCTCTGTTTCAGCATGTCCCCTTTTTTGAGGGGACATGTCCCCTTCTAATCCTTTTCTCTACTACCTACATAGCAATTTAGGTACTTCAGACTCACTCTTCACGAGTCAGCACTTATCCAGCATTCAGGGAGCCACCCTAGCAGCAATTTTGTACCATCCCCTGGTCCTTGCCAGGATGCTCAACCTCATATCCTGAGATGTGTCCTTATGTCAATTAATTCTCCTGTATACAATCTCATATTATTCCAGCGCACTCAACACAGCAGTTCTCTCAGAATGGGGAAGCTGGAAATCAAAATGTGTAAAGTGAAGAAATAAAACAGTTGAGTATAGATCATTCATTTTAGAGGATTAACAGGGAAGGGAAGGGAATGGGAGGAGAGGAGAAGAGAGGGAAAAGATTGTTCAGGTAATGAGAGGGAGAACTTTTTTTGTTCAATTGATACTTGCCCTTGTTTTTTTATTTATTGTTATTGTTTATTGTTCTTTTACTAGAAGATCTGGGTATTTGTGAAACTTTCAATGAAATAGATCTGAGGAGAGTGCAAAGCTGAGGTTGCTAGGGAGTGTTAGGGTGGCATTGAGCCATATGAACCAGTTGAACCAATGATCAGAGAGGGAAGTAGAAAACACACAGGCTGCAATGAGTCAGCAATGCTAAGTCATAGAAATGAAAAGTACATAAACATCAGAGGGTTGAGTCAGATGGAATGTCCAAAGTCCATGCCAAACAGGTGTTCTAGAGGAGATATGGGAGTCGAGAGAGGCATTTGTCAAATGGTCAAATGGGGGAAGGCTGCAGTGGGGGGCAGGCACCAGGGTTTTCCCTAGCTTGAACCTGCATCACTGCAAGTACCTCTGGGAGAACTGTACTGGGAAGGGAAGGAATTGCAGGTATATCTTTAGAGTTGGGGAAGGGCCATATTCCTCTTAGAGGATACATTTACAAACTTTATTTTGGTGGTGTTAAAATGAGGAACTTCAGGCTACCATCCCTCTTCCAGTAACACATCTGTGAGCAGAGAAAATGGGGATGTAGAAATCCAGAGGTGGGTTTCACTTGGTGACAATGGCATCATATGGTAGCCAGCTGGCTCCCAGTGGGTTTACCATCAGGTATTTGTATCTTTTTGCACCCTTCCACACTGAATAGCACAGATCTGTGTAATCAATAGGAAACTGTCAAAACAACAGTGTGACTTCCAAGGCTAGGTCATAAACAATACTGTGGGTTTCTCCCGGCTCTCTCTTGGGTCCCTTGCTCTGGGGAAGCCAACTGTTACGTTGGGTGGACACACAAGGAGCCCTAGAGAGGGGTCCACGTGGCAAGTAACTAAGTCCTTCCACCTATGGCCAGCACTAACCTGCCTAGCATGTGGGTGAGCCAGTGGGAAGGGGAACCTTTAGACCCACTCAAGACATCACATGACTGCAGCCCCAACTAACTGCGACCTCACCGAGACTCTGAGCCCGAACCACACAGCAAAGCCGCTCAGCAGAAACTGAAAGAGATAAGAATGTTGATTGCTTACATTATACTGCTTCAAGCTTATATATCAGGTGAGTCTTAAGCAAATTAGTGATGTGAGTTTTATTACCTCTGCTTACAGAGGAGAACACTGAAACTCAGGTTAGCACACATTGGAAGCAGCAGAGGCAGGATTCGAATCTGGGTCTTGCTGACTCCAAAGCATACAGCCCTATGTCACCTTCAGTTCTTGCTAGCAGCTGCCTTCAGTACTAGAGGATAAAGTGAATCACACAACATAACAGGGTCCGGCCCCTCAGCAGCTAGCCGACATAGAAGGCCCCTCCTTTCAGGGATTCCTGCATTGGAACACTTGATATTTTTCCTGTTTTTCTTTTTATGTTTACATTGTTTTCTGATTTCTCAATTATCTTTCTGCCAAATAAATGGTTACACTAGCAATCAAAAGTTGAAAATTATTTTTTATAGTATCCTCACACAAAGCCATTTAGTTTTTTTGTTTTTGTTTGTTTTTGAAATGAGGTTTCTGTCACCCAGGCTGGAGTACAGTGGTGCAATCTCAGTTCACTGAAACCTCTGTCTCCTGGGCTCAAGCGATTCTCCTGCCTCAGTCTCCTGAATAGTTGGGATTACAGGCACACACTACTACCTCTAGCTAATTTTTGTATTTTTAGTAGAGACAGCATTGCATCATGTTGGCCAGGCTGGTCTCGAACTCCTGGCCTCAAGTGATCTGCCCATCTCAGCCTCCCAAGTGCTGGGATTACAGGTGTGATTCACCATGCCCAGTCAAACAAAGCTACTTCATTTTAACTGCTATGAAGATAAGTTACCAGGCAGGGCGTAGTGGGTCAGGCCAGTAATCCCAGCACTCTTGGAGGCTGAGGCAGGAAGATTGCTTGGGTCAGGAGACTGAGATCAGTCTGGGTAACATAGGGAGACCTCATCTCTACAAAACAATTTAAAAATCAGCCAGGCATGCTGGCACATGCCTGTAGTTCTACCTTCTAGGGAGGCTGAGGAGGGAGGATCGATTGAGCCCTGGAGGTTGAGGCTACAGTGAGCCATGGTTGCACCACTGCACTCCAGCCTGGGTGACCCTGTCTCAAGGAAAAAAAAAAAAAGCAAGAAGGAAAGGTAAGTTACCTTTTATATTGAAACGAATATTGACTCCAATATCTTTAACACATTTCAGTTAAACTTTGGCCATAAGAAGAATTTGGGAGTTTTCAAATAAATTTCTCTTTTTAATTTTAGATTATAGAAAATTTCTTTACAGTTGAATAGTATAATAAATGCCCATGTACTCATCACATAGCTTCGACAATTACCTGCAGGCATCTCCGTCTGCCAGCTTACTCGTAGTTCAGCCACAACCCTTATCCCTTAGCACTTGTTAAATCGCTTTTTAAAAAGCACCAAAATGTTAATAGGCGTTGTTTCTTGGTTATCAATTTTATATATAATTTACAGTTTCTTGATTTTACTTCTCAGTATCCTCCTAAATTTCCACAGTGAATATGAAGTACTTTTGTAATAAGAGAAAATGCTATTTTAAAATGATTGAAAAAATGTTTCTTTTTTTCTTTCCTTTTTTTTTTTTTTTTTTTTTTTTTTAGAGAGGGGATCTCACTATGTTGCTCAGACTGGAGTGCAGTCATTGTTCACAGGGATGATTATAGCGTATTAGAGCCTTGAACTCCCAGGCTCAAGACGCTCCTGCCTCAGCTTCCTGAGTAGCTGGGACTACAAGTGCAACCCACCTCACCTGACTTGAAAAAATGTATCTTTTTAAGGAGTATATTTTCAAATGCTTGATCCCGGAGTCATTCTTGTTCTCGCTGAGAACAAGCCATCAGTAATCCCCTCCCCGTGATTTCATATAGTTCACTAAGAGGGAGCAGAACAAAATTTGGGTTTTATTTTTGAGACAGGGGCTTGCTCTGTCATCCAGGCTGGAGAGTAGTGGTGGGATCATAGTTCTCTGCTGTCTAGTCCTGGGCTTAGGGATCCTCCAGAGTAGCTAGGACAAAGGTGCACACCACTGCACCCAGCTAATTTTTTATTTTTTGTAGAGCTAGGGTCTCACTATGTTGCCCAGACTGGTCTTGAACCCCTGAGCTGAAGCAATCTTGCCACCTCTGGCCTCTCCAAGTGCTTGGATTACAGGTGTAAGCCACTGCACCCAGTCAAAATATGGTTTTTAAAGCCTTCTTTTTTTTCAGAGGGAACAATCTCTATTAAGAAAAAGCAAAACATTCTTTTGTTGGTAAGGCAGAATATTTGTAAACCTAGTAAACAAAAAAAGAAAGAACGGACAGCCCTCAAACAGAGCCAGTGAATATTGCTGTGGCCCTGCAGCAGAGAGTGGAGGATTCTTCTTTCCATGAGGTTTTTTTTCCTTAAGGAAAATCAACCCCTAGCAGGAAATGCCAAAATTTAGTGCCTTGGCACTCCCTCAACAACTCATGGCCCTGTGAATGACACGGATGTCATTTTTACAATGGTTTCTAAGGACCTAGGGTCAGTATCACTGTGTATCAGGGCTGAATTAGAGAAACAGAGACTCCAGAGCAGCACTCTAAGCTCTGGGCTGGATTATCTTTAAAAGAAATGCCAGATATAGGTGATGGGGGGATGGAGGCAGCAAAGCACAATGCCATATATATGCCTATGCAACAATCCTGCATGATCTGCACATGTACCCCAGAACCTAAAGTACAATAAAAAATAAAAAATAAAATAACAAACAAAACCAGATTTAGCAAGATACAATTTACTTACTGTTGATAAAAAGAGTCAAACTTGGTAAAATAGTTGAAGAGATTTATTCTGAGCCAAATATGAGTGACCCATGGCCTGCAACACAGCCCTCGGGAGGTCCTGAGAACATTGTGCCCAAGGCGGTCAGGACACAAGTTGGTTTTCTACATTTTAGGGAGACATAAGGTATCAATCGATACATGTAAGAGGTATATTGGTTGGGTCTGGAAAGGTGGGACAATTAGAAGTAGGGGCTTCCAAGTCATAGGTGAACTCAAAGATTTTCTGATTGGCAATTGGTTGAAAGAGTTATTATCAATAGAAAGGAATGTCTGGTTTACAATAAGCGTTGTGGAGACCAAGGTTTTATCACCCATATGAAGCATCCAGGTAGCAGACTTCAGAGAGAATAGATAATAAATCAATCTTTCTTTCTTTCCTTTCTTTCTTTCCTTCCTTCCTTTCCTTCTTTCCTTTTCCTTCTTTCCTTCCTTCCTTCCTTCTTTCTTTCTTTCCTTCTCTTTCCTTCTTTCCTTTTTTCCATCTCTCTCTCTCTCTCTCTCTCTCTCTCTCTCTCTCTCTCTTTCTTTCTTTCGATGGAGTCTCACTGTGTCAACTAGGCTGGAGTGCAGTGGCATGATCTTGGCTCACTGCAACCTCCACCTCCCTGATTCAAGCAATTCTCCTGCCTCAGCTTCCTGAGTTGGTGGGACTACAGGCACCCACCATTACGCCCAGCTAATTTTTTGTATTTTTAGTAGAGATGGGGTTTCACCATGGTAGTTAGGATGGTGCTCTCTTGACCTTGTGATCCACCTGCCTCGGCCTCCCAAAGTGCTGGGATTACAGGTATGAGCCTCCGCGCCCAGCCAACAAATGTTTCTTATCAGATTTAAAGAGTCTATTATAAAAAAAAAAAAAAAAAAGAGTCTATTGTATCAGTAATTCCAAAAGTGAGGAGGGTATAATGAGGTATGTCCAGCTCCCCCTTCCTATCATGGCCTGAACTAGTTTTTCAGGTTAACTTTGGAATACCCTTGGTTGAGAGGAGGAGTAGAATTATATTGTTTGTTTACAGTACTGTGTAATTTACCTATTCAAAGTGTACAATTCAGTGCTTTTTTTTTTTTTTTTTTTTTTGAGATGGAGTCTTGCTCTGTTGACCAAACTGAAGTGCAGTAGCACAATCTCAGCTCACTGCAACCTCTGCCTCCTGGGTTAAAGCTATTCTCCTGCCTCAGCCTCTTGAGTAGCTGGGATTAGAGGCACACGCCACCATGTCTGGCTAATTTTTATATTTTTAGTAGAGACAGGGTTTCACCATGTTGCTCAGGCTGGTCTCGAACTCCTCACCTTGTGATCCACCCACCTTGGTCTCCCAAGTGCTGGGATTACAGGTGTGAGCCACCGTTCCGGGCCTGTTCAATGCTTTTTAACAAATTTATATAGTCATACAATTATCAAAACCTGGATTATGTTTTACAGTCCCTCAGAATCCACTGCTGTGTTGCAACTGTAATGAAGTTGCAAGTTCCAAGTTTGCCTGTTACCTATGCGACCAGGTTTTGTGTGCCTATGTTATTATGTGTTTCATAATACCTATGTGATTCTTAGAGCTGTACTTAGGAATAATAACTTCTTCTCAAGTACACTCAATGTCATATGCTTCCCTTCGTAACTACAGCTACAGTTCAAACAGTCTCTACCAGGATTTAGAGATTTAAAGCTATACCCAACTGTTGGAAGTCAGTGGTCATATCAATTGATTTAGGAAATTCAGCAGGGTTGTTTACAGTATCATCAGTCCTTTAGACCCTGGCAGGAGGAGCCCCTGCTCTGGGGTCTGTGCTGTGGCCACACCCTAAACCAGGTATGAAAAGTCCATGGAGCTAAGGGGTCCTTGTACCTCTCCTAACCATGCTGTGGTGCCCAAAACTCTGAATTCCCTGCTGATGCAACCCCAAGCCTGTTTCCATACCTGAATGGGTCTCTTCCTTGGGTCAGTCCTCCCTTTAGGTCTATCAGAAAATGACAGATCACTGATGAGTTGGGTGACTACGGCTTGAGTTTTTGGGCTGGGTGTCCACACATGTGCACAAAGCCCTACATGGTGTGGGATAGAACCTAGAGTGAAAAAAGATGGGTTGTGGGCTGAGGGCTGGGGCTGGATCTCTCTGCACTGCCACATCCACAACAGAATTTTGAGAAGTCTGAGAATTCTAAATTGGAGCCTGACCTTCTTCATAATAGCATCTTTGTCAAGGAAGGAGGATAAAACACTTTATTTAACCGTTTGCTAAGCTGATTTAAAATTTTCCAACATTTAGCTGTATGGTATATGGACCTCCATTTATATGATTTCATTTATATTAAATGTCCAGAATAGACAAATCTATAATGACAAAAAAGATTAGTAGTTGCCAGAGGTTGGGAGGAGGGGAGGAAAAAAAAGTGATTGCTGACAGGTGTGGGGTTTCTTTCTGGAGTGATAACAGTGTCCTTGAATTCGATGGTGATAATGGATCCACACTGTGAATATATTAAAAGCCACTCAAACTTTAAAAGTGTGGGGTTTTTTTGTTTTTGTTTTTTTGAGACAGAGACTCGCTCTGTCACCAGGTGCCAGGCTGGAGTACAGTGGCGCCATCTCGGTTCACTGCAACCTCTGCCTCCCGGGTTCAAGCGATTCTCCTGCCTCAGCCTCCCAAGTAGCTGGGACTACAGGTGTGCACCACCATGCCCAGCTATTTTTTTTGTATTTTAGTAGAGATGGGGTTTCACCATGTTAGCCAGGATGGTCTCGATCTCTTGATCTCGTGATCCACCCTCCTCAGCTTCCAAAAGTGCTGGGATTATAGGCGTGAGCCACCGCGCCTGGCAAAAGTGTGGGTTTTATGATAATTTAAATAATCTATCAAGCTATCACCAAAAATATACAATGGGAGTTCTGAAATGCCACCCCAAAATATGATGCTTTGACATGCTGATTACTTTGAACTGATGACACTTTGGGAACAGTAAATGCAGGCAGAGGCTTTCTCTGAGCTCTGCTTATCTGCCCAAGACAGACCAAGGGATCCTCCAAAAGGAACTCAATTGTCATGAATCCCCTCCCCTGGAACCTTATCAACCAGGGAAGATTAACTTGGATCACAGAAAGGGAGGCTGGAGGTTGACACCATGCCTAGACAGTCACTTCTTCTTCTGAGGGTTGCTCCAAGAGCACCTTCATTACTTAGGAGGCTTTTTATTTCATAACAAGACAACCTTTGTTCACCATACACTTCCTCCCCTCATATTCCCATAACTGGTGTCACCACCCCCCACCCAGAAGCCCAAAGCCTCTATTCCCTTCTGTAGCTCAGGGTGCGACATGAGCTTCAATCATCTGACCCTTCTTTGAATCTCATATTTTGTGGGACTCGCATGGGTATGTACATAATTAAAAATGGATTTCCTCCTATTAATCTGTCTTATGTCAATTTAATTCATAGCTCAGCCAAGGAACTTAGAAGGGTAGAGGGAAGTCATTTTTCACTCCCCTACAAGAACATTCTGCTGTAAAGGGGAGCTAAAAGTAATTTTTGCCTTAAATTCAACCAAACATAGGGATAATTCTGAAATGTGGAACCAAAAGGGTGAATTCGTGCTTCTCTGAAATCTATATATGTAGCTGTCTCTATGTGTCTCTGTATATTGATGTTTTTCTATATATATAAAAATACATATATAATCAGTGAATTAAGATATCTAGTCACTCATTTATTCACCAAGTGATTGCAGGGGGGTGATGGGGATGGGGGCAGGGTGTGGTGGTGGGTTGCCAGAGAATGAAGATTATGCAAAACAATCTAAGAAATCATACCTGCCAGGCCAGGCATGATGGCTCATGCCTGTAATGCCAGCACTTTGGGAGGCCAAGGCAGGCAGATTGCTTGAGGCCAGGAGTTCCAACATGGTGAAATCCCACCTCTACTAAAAATACAAAAATTAGCTGGGTGTGGTGATGTGTGCCTGTAGTTCCAGCTACTTGGGAGGCAAAGGCAGGAGAATTGCTTGAACCTGGGAGGTGGAGACTGTAGTAAGCTGAGATTGTGCCACTGCACTCCAGCCTGGCAACGGAGCAATACTCTGTCTTAAAAAAACAAACAAACAACAACAACAAAAAAAAAACCCTGCCTTCCATGAGTTCGTGGTATACTTGAATCTCCATAGGCTAGTTATTCAAGAGGGTATGTAATGTAACTCAACAATGCCACAATTACTTACATTCAGTTCGGAGAATTACCTCAGTTTGCCCAACTTGTTACTGTGAAAAAGAAAAAAGAAAGAAAATTTCAGGACCTTTCAAATTTATTATGCCAAAGGGAAAAGTCAAGCCCTGGAAACCAAGTCACGCAGCCTGGCTGTTTTTCTTCTCTGGTGCATGACTGTTGCTTCCTGACCTTTTTGTTGATGTTATACATTAACCAGGCTCTCCATTCTTTATTCAAACCTAGGCTAAATGATGTTGGAGATGGAGACTCTTGTGATTGTTACCTCTTTACAACAGAATATTAAACAACCCCCTTCGAGTGTAATCAATGGTAGTGAATTAGATTTTCTGTGTATATTAGCTTTATATAGAAAATGCTGTCATTCTGTACAGCACACCTGTGGTTCCCTACATAAACCTCCCTCACCTTGCCCTACGTCGGGGAGCACTGATTACTATTCTTTCTTTAGTGTCTGTGTTTACCCGATGGCTGCTCTCACACTTTCCACTTGAATAAGCTCTTTTAACTGGATGCTGAGCCATTCGATTATATTCAATGGACATTTTGATAATCCAGAGACTTTAAGCGGGCCTCCTGAGATCTGTGCCTCTTTGCTGACATTCGGAGCTCTGGTGTCTGCAGGAGTGGCTTTTGCTCATCCCACCTCATTGGAACTGGCAGGGGTCTCTGGCAAGACTCCTCTCAGGTTTTGAATCTCCCTGACTTTGACTGAGATTCAGACTTAATACAAGCCATCCAGTTCTATGCTGGACAGAGCTGGAATTGACGCTCTACTTTAAGATAGAAGTAGAGCTTGTTTTGCCTTTCACAGATTTATGACGTTCAGTTTTCTTTGAGGTTAAGGTTTGTTTGTTGAACTACTTGCTAGACTTTGTATGGTCCTTTCGGTCATTCGAATTTGGTCAGAGAACAAAATTGGTTCTCTCCCTGAAAAGAGAAAGTGAATGTTTGTGGCTTCAGGTAAATTTGTGATTTTCTGCTGGGCCCAGTGGCTCACGCTTGTCATGCCAGCACTTGGGAGACTGATGCAGGCAGATCGCTTGAGGCCAGGAGTTTGAGACCAGCCCAGCCAACATGGCGAAAACTCATCTCTACTAAAAAGACAAAAATTAGCTGGGCATGGTGGGGTGCGCCTGTAATCCTAGCTACCTGGGAGGCTGAGGCAGGAGGATCGCTTGAACTTGGGAGATGGAGTTTGCAATGAGCCCAGATTGTGCCACTGCACTCCAGCCTGGGTAAATGAGTGAGACTCTGATTCAAAAAAAAAATTGATTGTGGACTTAAACTGGACCCATGTTGGTAACCCAGGTTTTGGAGCTCAGTTAAAATTGACATTTTCTTCTTGAGTGACCAAAAATTCATAAAAGGGTTCGTATGAGGACATAAGTCCTAAATATGAAAGACCTTAGTCCTCCCAGAAGAAAAGCACCTTAGGTGACTGAGATCACATAGGAATGTCGGAGTTCATAGCTTCAGATGTATAACTGCTCTAGGAAAATCCCAAAGAAGAATATACAGGGAAATCTTCTTAACCTGATGGGCACACATAAGGGGTTGGGCTCCCAGTCCCTTAAAGCCCCAGAAATTTCTGGGTTTCACTGGGACACATAAGAAAGGAGAGGTGACTTGTGGATGAAGCCTTGAAGAGTAATCCCTATTAAACAGCACACTAGGCGCAAAACATCTTTCTCTTTCAATCTTTGGTCAATTTTTTAAAAGAGGATACAAATTATGGAGAACTGTTCATCTAAAATGAAGTCCTGTTTAAGGGAAGACCCACTTTTAGAAACTCCAGCTGAATTTATGTACAAGACTCATGGTGCCACCTCCTGTCTATATATAACCTACATACATCAATATGTATGTATGTATGTGTGTCGGTACATTTTATGAGACAGGGTCTCACTCTGTCTCCCAGACTGGAGCACAGTGGTGTGATCTCAGCTTACTGCAACCTCCACCTCTGGGGCTCAAATCCTCCCACCTCAGCCTCCCGATGCAAGCGGATGGCACAAGAGGCATACCCACATGCCGGGCTAATTTTTTGAGTTTTTGTAGAGACGGTCTCACTATGTCATCCAGGCTTGTCTCAAACTCCTGAGTTCAAGTGATACTCCTGAGTTCAAGCGATCCTCCTGTCTCAGCCTTCCAAAGGGCTGGGATTACAGGTGTGAGCCAATGCATCCAGCTACTTCCCGTCAATATTTGGAAAAATGGTTTTACTTGAGCCAAGAAGATTCTGAATTACAACGACTAAAGTGAGATACTTGTGAAATGCCTAAGTTAGTTTGCTCACATGCACAATTAGAAAAAGCCAGCTCTAGAATTAAACAATATAATTGGGAGAGTTATTTCCAATGCTACTGAGAAGCATGCAAAAGAGGCTGTGACACAGTTCTTTTCCTAGAGAAAGAGAATGAAAAGTTCTCTAAAACTATTCAGAAAAGCTGCTGAAACTGCTGCTTCTCCTCCTTCTGCTCCCCCTTCTCTCTATGCCTCCTTAACAGAACTACCTTGCCCAGACTGACCTTCTCCTCCTTCTCCTCCCCTTCCACCCACTCCCATGGTCTAAGGTAGAACTTAGAGGCAGAGTTAAATAATTCCCCAACCCTCACCAGGATCCTATTGGTTTTGCTAAGGAATTTGAATTAAATATCTGAGCTTATGGCCTTGGTTATTCTGATTCATATCAACTAACTCACATGTGAGTATCAGAAAGTAGAGTTAAAGATTAGAACAAAGCCCATGATAGAAATCTCTTAGAAGATTTTCATAAATGCTCAGAAGAGGACTGTAGGCAGACACACAAAACTGCAAAAGCATTGCTTCAAGCCATCCTCATTGTGTTTCAAAGAGTAGTTGGCTGCAGCAAAATACAATGTCAACAAAATCCAGATGAGTCGGTAATGTCATATTGTGAGAGGTTTAAGTAAACTTAAACAATATTCAGGTTTATCTGAAGAAAGCCATGTTAATAATCAAAATGGTACTCTTCTCAACTCCAGTTTTATAAATGGGTTAGATGAAGAATTAGCACTAATAGTGAAAAGACAAAGCCCTAGCTGGGCCACTTCTCAAACTCATAATTTGGTCAGTCTTGCTGACCAGTTGTCTCAACTGAAGATGAAACTGAGAGGAAAGCCAGACAAAAGAGCAAGGCCAATAAAATTATGAATTTACAGTCGAAACAAATGTCCACACAATTTGGACCTTCAAAATATCCTTACAAACCCCCAAACAGACCTAACCATACACTTTTAATTAATGCAAAAAGCCTGATCACTTTAAAAATAACTGCCGAAAACTAAAACAGAAAGAACAACAGGTGGAGGCAGAAAATAAAGAATGGGGATGTGCCACGGAACTTAAAGGGGTCTTTCCTTTTCTCTTTACCAACACTCTGGGAGAAAAGATACTGTTTAAAACTCCCCTTACGGTTTTCATCCCTATTCTGTGGAAGCACTGCTAAACTCAACATTATTCAATTTGTAGACTAGCTTTATACAAAGTTTCACTTCTTTCAGCTTCTCATATCACCTCTCTAGATGTAATAAGCTAAATATTGCAACTCTGTTTCCTTCACTTTCAGATGAAACAACACAATTGCATAACTCTAACTACTAAACTTTGTTTCTCTTAAGACTGATCTGCAAGAGACTTCCTACTTAGGCTGAAGTTGTTTGGTTTACAGACGAATGTTACCTAATGGATGATCTGGAACTTACTGTACAGGTTTACGTAATAGTGTTTTCAACTGAAGAAACAAAGTGCTTACCTTCCAGAAGCCACTTAGATTAGCTCCTGTCTTTGTACCACAACTGGGTATTGAAGATGTCATTTGCCATGTAGAGGCCCTAACCTACTACACACAAAGGGCCCTAAATAACAGCCAGATGAATGTCTCATTATTAAATAATGAATCTACTCTCATGAGAAGACTGTATTACAAAACTGTATGGTCTTAGAAGACCTCACTGCAGCCCAAGGAGGAACCTGTGCCATGACAGAAACTGAATGCTGTGTTTATATCCCAGATGAATCAAATAACATCACCAAATTAATGACTGATTTGAAAAATTCAAGTAATTAACCTTTTGGATCCAAACCGTCTCTAAGCTACCAGTTAAGCAATTGATTTGGATCTTGGAGAACTTGGTGGCAAACGCTGTTACATATTTTAGGAATTATAATCATAGTTTGTGTTTTGTCTTGCCTTTGTCTGCAGAGCTGTTATAGTATTTATCTGCAATTGGGTCAACACACAGCTGAGAAAATTATAACAATGACTACTCAGAGAATTGTTTAAGAGGCAGCTATGCAGCCTGAATCAGGTTCCAACTACTTTCTCTTGTTGCTTTATAGTTCGGACTTGGTCCTTTCCAATTTCCCCTCCTCCCTGGGATGTGACTGCCTAGGAAGGAGCCTTCCTAGTGACGTGAGGTTTGATCAAATACAGGGCCTGAGAATATAATTCTTCTATAATGCTTTTTCCGAAACCTTTTGAAGAAAAGGGGGAAATGTGAAAGAACATTTCAGCACCTTCCAAATATATTATGCCAAGGGGAAAAGTTAAGCCCTATAAAGTAAATCACAGAACATGGCTGTTTTTCTTCTCTGGTGCATGACTGTTGCTTCCTGATCTTTGTGTTGATGTTATATATTAACCAGATTTTTTATTCTTTATTCAGACTAAATGACGTTGGAAATAGAGACCCTTGTGATTGTTACCTCGTTACAATGGAATGTTAACCCCCTTAGAGTGTAGTCAAGAGTAGCGAATTAAATCTTCTGTGTACGTTACCCTCATCTAGAAAATGCTGTAATTCTGTACAGCACCCCTGTGTTTGGCGATATAAACGACCCTGATCACCATTCTTTGCTGTCAGTGTTTGACAGGATAGCCACTCTCACACTTTGTGCTTGAATAAACTCTTCTGACTGGATCCCTGAGCCTTTTGGTTACTTTAGGCTGACAGTAGTTAACTAACTAGTTAGTTCTGCAGTCTGTTAATTCTGAGCGGTTGACCAGAGGTCCTCTAAGGTCCCTTCCAACTGTTAACATTCCACGATTTCGTGAATTTAAAGACTATGGTTGCCCCGTATTAACTGGGTTCAGGAGTAAGATAAAGTAAGTCATCCAACCGACAAATATTTATTACAGTTTACTATTGTGTGTAGATGTATCTGTGGAAATAGGAAACTGTATTTTGGTGCACTCCTGCCTCCAAATCGCAGATCTACAACTTTTTCAGCAGAAATTTTCTAAGCTTCCCGCACCAGCCAGAGACGGAGATTGTGCGTCGGACGCAGCCAAGGGTTGCTAAGGGGTCCGATTTGGTTCAAAACGGAAGTGGTCTCTGAAAATTACTTTCCCAGGAAACTTACATTTGAAAAACTATGCTATTACAATTCGCCTTTTCCTAAAGTAAACTCATAAATAGAGACATAACCAAACTTTCGCTTTCGGCGCAGCAGAGAACGACGCTCTCCTCCCGAGAGGAACCTCTGCTCTTCCGCGGCGGAAGCTGCCTGGAACCAAGAAGCCGCGGGTGCTGGTTCTCCAACGAGCTTTTCTCGCGACGGACTAGCCTTCCGGCGGACCAGCCTCCCAGCGGGGTTGCTGTGGAAACAGAGCGTACTGTGTGGATGCGGCGAAACGCTGTGGCGCGGCCTTTGCTGTCTGTCTGCGGAGGGAGCTCACAACACCGACGTCAAGATGGTTAGTGGCTCTGAATAATGAGGGAATACTTTCAGTAGGTCCTGATTCTGGCGATTAGAGGTTCCCAGCACAATTCTGTGTAAAGTCTAGGTGTGTCCGCAGAGGGTAATCCCCTGCTCTCCCTGTGTTCCCACGGTGGACAGGGATGTAAATACTTCGATGCTTTCTTCCCTCCTGCTTCTCCATTTACCCACATCTAAACCACACGTGGGATGGGAAACAGAGGAAGAGGAAGCTGAGGTGACAGAAGCTTTTGCCGTACTCGAACCAGAGAGGATAAAGTTGGGAGTAGCTAGTCCTTCCTAAGCATTGAGTGATCGCTCTTCTAGTAGAATACCTGTTACAAAACGAGTTTGAATACGCTTCCCTGGGGTTCGTTGTTAAGGATTTGGCTTATAAATTACAGAGCCGTCACTCTCAGTTTAAAACTGATTCTTGGAATTGGACCATACAGCTGTCTTTGTTTCTTTCGCAGATGCTTTCAAGGGCCAAACCTGCTGTAGGCGGGGACGTCCAGCACACTGACAAAAGAAAGAAGAAAGGTAGGAAGATTCCAAAACTAGAGGAGCTCCTTTCACAAAGAGATTTCACTGGAGCTATTACCCTGTTGGAGGTAATGTCCAAAAACGTTGCTTCTTAGTGGGTGAATGCCAGACTGTAGATGAATGCCTGGGTGCCTGCTGGTTGCTATGCTGTTGAAATAGATGGGTACATTCTGGGGCTTCCTGTACAAATCCTCTGTAAATCTAGTCAGGCACAGATTCCAGGTTCTAAGTTAACTATAAACCTGATAAAAGATGAACTAAAAAACTAATTTCTTGAGGGCCACTTTTGATTATGTCTAGGTCACTGATGGTGATTATAATCTAAAAATACGGAGGGACATTTAATACAATGTAAGTTAACACATCGCTTATCCCAACCCTTGACCAATGTATGATTTTCTCCTATTATGTGTTCTAAAATTTTCATCAAATTTAAGTAATTCTAACATGCTTATGGTTGAAAATATTATAGCCCCAGAAAATATTTCAAAGCTCCATGGCAGTAGTTCTCACCTTTTAATATACGTCGGAATTACCTAGGGTACTTAATAAGATATCGATTCCTGGGCTCCTGCTCTAGGTCTGCAGTGGTGCTCAGGAATCTGCATTTTAAGGCACGTAGTCTAAGTGCTTCTGATGGAGATGGTCCCAGGGACTGCACTTTGAAAAGCTGCCTTGTGGGAAACACATGTTATGAGAGAGTGAAGTTTGCACCAAAGAATGAAGAGTTCTGATAGCATGTTCTGATTGTGTTGTGCCACAGTTATTTCTCTTAAAATGCTGCTCCATCCATATGACTCTGAATCTACCATTAATAATTGTTATAATTCGGTTTACATATATTTCTTCATCTTCCATGTATAGTTTGCTTTATTATTTATTTATCTGAGATGGAGTTTTACTCTTGTCGCCCAGGCTGGAGTGCAATGGCACAATCTTGGCTCACTGCAACCTCCGCCTCCTGGGTTCAAGTGATTCTCCTGCCTCAGCCTCCTGAGTAGCTGGGATTACAGGCCCCCGCCACCACACCTGGCTAATCTTTTGTATTTTTAGTAGAGATGGGGTTTCACCATGTTGGCCAGGCTGGTCTCCAACTCCTGACCTCAGGTGATCCACCCACCTCAGCCTCCCAAAGTACTGGGATTACAGGTATGAGCCACTGCACCCGGCCTAGTTCTCTTTCTTACTAGTGCTCTAGTATTGAGCATGTTGTTTAGCTTTTTGGGTGTCAGCTTTCTCATCTTTACAGTAGGGGAGTTGGCATGGAAGCACATTCTAGTTCTATGATCAGTGGACTGAGTGCTGTGTATATGTCTATCTTCGTCAGTCTGTTTTCCTCTTTTTTCTTTAAGACAATGACCCCTTTTTTCTTACTGTGTAACACCAGGTTGCCTTTATTTTATTTTATTTTTGAGACAGGGTCTCACTCTGTCATCCAGGCTGGAATGCAGTGATGTAATCATGGCTCCTTGCAGTCGCAACCTCCCAGGGCTCACAAGATCCTCCCACCTCAGCCTCCCAAGTAGCTGAGACTATAGGCATGTGCCACTATGCCTGGCTAATTTTCATCCAGTTGGTTATTTGTATGTGTGTGTGGAGACAAGGGTCTCACCATGTTGCCCAGGCTGGTCTTAAACTCCTAGGCTCAAGGGATCCGCCTGCTTCTGGCCTCCCAAAATGCTGGGAGTTACAGGGCCAGACTGCCTTTAAGTTCGCAGGCAGGCTCTGCTCTATGCTTACCTTCTTAGGTAGTTGGTTGGAGTTTTTCCATGCTGCATGGGAATGGAAACTGCTATGGTTTCGGGTAGGAAGTCTCATGCACTTTCCTGTAGCTCCAGGGAATTCAGGGAGACCTCAGGTGAGAATTTCTCCAGAATTAAGGCTCTATTTTCAAATTCACAGCATTTGGTGTGAGGAGGATTTCTAATGTTGTAGAGTTAGCTACAGGAGTAAATTCTTACCCCAGATAAGAAAATATCAAAGAGATGTCTTCCTCTTATAATGACTGAGGCATCTGAAGTTCTATAGTGACGCTCCGTAAATATGTGTTGGCTCACTATTTATCACCCTGTAGAGTGAAAAAAAATCTTACCTTACTGTGAAAATTCAGAATTCTGTGTCAAGGTCTTAGTTCTTTCCTCCAAAATAAGGCTTTTCTTTTGTTGGCAGAGGAATTCATAAAATATTTGTTCACAGTGGACGTAAATGAGGCCAAATCTTCTGAATATCCTTAACTCTTGTAGGCCTGGTAAGCTAGCCTGCTCAAGGGTAATAGAAAGATTTAATGGCTTGTCCTTAGTGAAAGGTTATAACCTGTGAGTAAATATATGTGTGTGCTAATGCAACAGGACTGAAGTGAGAGGTTAAAAGCAGTAGAGCACGGGGGTGACAGCATGGGCTTTGGAGTCAGACATTTCTTTAAGTCCCTGCCAGCACACATACTGGCTGTGGGGCCTTGAGTTCATGCTTCAGCCTCTCGAACCTTCAGTTATTTGGCTTTAAATGTTTTATACAGTCCTGTTCCTTACATATCACCCAGAATTGTTAGGCAACTCAAATGCTTTTTGGAGGACAATATCAGTAAATACAGAATGCCAAATGGGAAATATTTGAAAATATAAATTTCTGTGACAATTAGAAGGTAATCGTCCTGTTTAATTAAACGTCATATTGTCATGCTTCTAATACTTAGATTGCCTATTGTTCATCAGTAACTCAACATAGCATTTTTTTTTAAACAGAGAGTTTACTATTCAAAGTTTTTCATGATTTTTTTTAAATACATTTTAACCTGAAGTTCAAACGTCATGTTGGGGAACAAGAAGAAGATACTAATTTGTGGATTGGATATTGTGCCTTTCACCTGGGTGACTACAAGAGAGCTCTGGAGGTTAGTGTAAAAAAAAAAAAACTATTTTTTTTCCTAACAGAAGTGTGTTTAAAATGTTATTAAACTTTATATTATAATAATGTGTGTCCATGGTAAAATTCACACAATGCAGATGGAAGCAAAAAGAAGTTACCTATTTGCGGTCCTCCATTATACTTGTTAATGAAGGCAACCACTGACTTTTAAAAATGTATCACTTTAGTAGTTGTCTATATTGTAATATGCTCCATTACAGTAGTTAGCCCTTGTCCATGGTTTTGCTTCCCGAGGTCAACCTCAGTTACCCAAGGTCAATCTCAGTCCAAAAATAGGTGAGTATAGTATAATAAGATATTTTCAGAGACAGAGAGAGAGCAAAAAGAGACCACATCTTTATAACATTTATTACCATATGTTGTTATAGTTCTATTTTATTATCAGTTATTGGTGTTAATCTCTTATTGTGCCTAACTTATAAATTAAACTTGATCATAGGCATGTATGTATAGGAAAAAACATAGTGTATATAGGATTCAGTACTATCCAAGGTTTCAGACATCTACTAAGAATCTTTAAAATCATCCCCCATGGGGCCGGGCGTGGTGGCTCATGCCTGTAATCCAAGCACTTTGGAGGCCAAGGCAGGCAGATCACCTGAGGTCGGGAGTTCAAGACCAGCCTGACCAACATGGTGAAACCCTGTCTCATTAAAAAAAAAAAAAAAAAATTGCCCCCCATGGATAAAGGAGGATGACTGTATATGTACCTGTATCATGTATACATTTTACTTTACATGCATACTAATGAGATTGTACAACATATTGGTATTAGGAATTATTAAGTAAATCTTCAGAACAGAAAATTAAGCCATTTTGATAAAAACTTGCATGAGTCTTCTCTCAGAGAATTTCGCTTTTCTTTTGCTTGGTTATTTTTAGACATAGGAACGATTATATTATCTTTATATTTTTTCAAGTAGAATTGTTTTTCTTGGTCATTGTAAACCCTACCCATCTACAATAATTAATCAATAGGATTATGGATTTAAATAAAATTATAGGTGCCTTACGTCAAGTAATTTTTAATTCACAAATGAAATTGCTTAAGCATTTCCTACGTATTCTTATTCCCAAGATGTAATCTAAGCAAATTTGAAGAACCTGCATAACTAAAATGAAAATATTCAAGGACAGGTAATAAGGAGGCGAGCTGTTGAACAAAGGAACAGAGCTGGTGAAGGAAAAGGGAAGATGTGCAAAGGACAGAATAGAGGCTCATAGTATTTGTAAAAGGCATAGGAGGAAAGGAAGAACAACCCACATGTAGTAAGAAACAACACCTGGGAAAGACTGATCAAAAGTGAGAGTATATGGAAAATGCCATTGACACAGTGAATCTCAGAAAGTGTCCTTGGCAGGAAAAACAAAAAATTTTAAAAATATGAAGCCCACACACACACATATAAAAAAAGCCAGAAAACAATTAGAATGAAATGGAATTTGTAGTGTATTAAAACCATCAGATTTTAAGTTAATTGAACATAGGACTTTCTTTTCTGTTTTTTTTTTTTTTTTTTTTTTTTTTTTTTGAGACGGAGTTTCGCTCTTGTTGCCCAGGCTGGAGTGCAATGGCGCGATCTCGGCTCACCGCAACCTCCGCCTCCTGGGTTCAAGCAATTCTCCTACCTCAGCCTCCCGAGTAGCTGGGACTACAGGCGCATGCCACCACGCCCAGCTAATTTTTGTATTTTTAGTAGAGACGGGGTTTCACCACGTTGACCAGGATGGTCTCGATCTCTTGACCTCGTGATCCACCCGCCTCGGCCTCCCAAAGTGCTGGGATTACAGGCGTGAGCCACCGCGCCCAGCTCTTCTTTTCTGTTTTTTAAGAGACGGGGTCTCACTATGTTGCCCAGGCTGGAGTGCAGTGGCTATTCACGGGCGCAATCCCACTACTGATCGGCACAGGAGTTTTGACTTGCTCCGGTTCACCCCTCCTTAGGCAACCTGGTGGTCCCCCACTCCTGGGAGGTCAACATATTGATGCCGAACTTAGTGCGGACACCCGATCGGCATAGCGTACTACAGTCCAGAACTCCTGAGCTCAAGTGATCCTTCCACCTCAACCTCCCGAGTAGCTGGGACTACAGGCACGTGCCACCGCGCCCAACAATATAGGACTTTCTTAAGGGGATCTTGTATGTCTTTTTAAGGTAGCAAAAATAACATAGTTCAGTTACTCTTTGTTTCTGTTGTTTGTTAGTCCCTATCAGTATTAATTGGGGGACAAAAACCACAAGTATAAGATCATATGGACAGTAGCCCTGCAGATGTAGGATTGCACTTTAGCTTCAGTATTTAACCTTTTCAGGTATAGAATAATTGCAAAGTGTGTAGGATTCCCTAAATGGTAAATTGCTTAATCTCAGTATGAAATCCTGTTCCATTATGGAAGAATGGCCCATCAATTGCTTTGCTGCCAAAACAAGACCACTGCTTACTGTATGTTTCAGGAATACGAAAATGCTACAAAAGAGGAAAATTGTAATTCTGAAGTCTGGGTGAACCTCGCTTGCACCTACTTCTTTCTTGGGATGTATAAACAAGCCGAAGCAGCTGGATTTAAAGGTAAAAGTGCTCTTTTTATATCTGATATTCTTCACTTATAGTAAGAGTCATTTTGAAGATTTTAAAACTTGTTGTATTCCTTTTTCTATTGAGGAAAAAAAAGATTGACATTAGAAAGCTGAAAAAAAATAGCTTTAATCCTCAAAGAATATTGGATTTGAGTAACTTTATGTTTAAAGAAAGAGTTAGCCAGGCATGGTGGCTCAGGCCTGTAATCCCAGCACTTTGGGAGGCCTAAGTTGGGGGACTGTCTGAGCTCAGGAGTTCAAAACCAGCCTGAGCAACATGGTGAAACCCTGTTTCTACTGAAAATAC